>JAGFPH010004609.1:0-12731 GCA_018207615.1 Philaenus spumarius | reverse complement strand
AAAAATAAAATGAGTAAATGAGCAAACCCACAAACTGAGCAGATGAGTAAACAAAACAAGTGAGTAAAAAAGCAAACATAATAAACTGAGTTAATGTGCAAACAAAACCAACTGACAGATGACGCAAAAAACAAACTGAGGAAATGAGCAAACAAAAACAAAATGAGTAAATGAATAAACAAAAATAAGTTAGTAGATGAGCAAACAAAACTCACTGAGTAAATAAGCAGTCGAAACGAACTGAGTAGATGAGCAAACAAGATAAACTAAGTAGAAGATCAAACAAGATAAACTGGGTAAATGAGTAAACAAAAATAACATAAGTAAATGAGCAAACCCACAAACTGAGCAGATAAGCAAACAAAACCAAGTAAGTAAAAAAGCAAACATAATAAACTGAGTAGATGAGCAAACAAAACCATCTGACAGATGACGCAAAAAACAAACTGAGGAAATTATCAAACAAAAACAAACTGAGCAAATGAATAAACAAAAACAAGTGAGTAGATAAGCAAACAAAACCCACTGAGTAAATAAGCAAACAAAACAAACTGACTAAATGAGCAAACAAAAACAACTGACAGATAACGAAAAAACCAACTGAGAATATGAGCAAACAGAAACTAAGTAGACGAGAAAAAAAAATGTTGTATATAACCAAACAAAATCCAATGAGTAGATGAATAAACGTGCAAACTGAGCAGATGTGCAATGTCAGAGTATTGGTTTAACCAGTTTTTAACAACTACTCATCACCACCTGCTTAGAAAGTAAAGTGCGTGATTTCCATAAGAATAATACAAATTATTGTTTGACAAAAATTATTATTGAAATTTATGCATGTTAATTACATAATATACTATATAATATCGTTTTCTTATAAGCGATAAGTCACATGATATTAAGTTCAAGGTCAGTGGACGAAGTTTCCATTGTTAAAAATATCACAACAAATGATCACAGCCCTTTTTGTTTACGTTTATCCTTTTGTTTAAAAGGTTAATTACAGTCTCTCACACAACATTGCGTGTCCTAATTGCAAGACAGCTTAATCCGCCAACTTTAAAAGTTGGCAGTTGGCATACGAACTTGTTTTTTTAAACTAAACCCACTTATTTTTATGGCTGCCAAACTGAAGCGGTAACGTTTTAAAGTATTTTAACGTTCGTGATAACTACGGGATTACTTTTAGCCAATACGTGTAACGTATCGCTAGCTTAATCCCGAGGTAATGAATCAAATGTGGTTTACCAGTTGTAGAGCTTGGTAACTAACACTAATACAGAAACTAGGTCTAAAAAAATATTACGTTAATGAAATAGCATATATTTTCAGTACTCATTTCTCAGCAAAGTAGTGTTTAATTTGATGCTACAAGATGTTTCAAAAGTAACACTATTAAATAACTGTTGCGAAGTGAATGTATACTCATTCTTAGAGAATTACAAATTTTTCTAAGTAAAGATAAATTAGTTAACAACTTTGGACTGCTTAAACAGCTGGTTTTCGTGTCATTCTGTAGCGAAATATATCACGTTCTGACTTGCGTAGTTCACTGTACTGAATCGAAACACTGCAAGAGCCAGTGACGGTTGTAAAAACGATGGCTGCCTTTACTGGTCCTGGCCCTGGGTTATCTTCCCAGATGCACTCCTCGTGCTACCAGGCGCGTCCACAGTTTGCGGATAGTGGCACGACCAGCAATGGTCAACTGCGAGATAAATAGGCGAAGCCTAACGAATAAGCAGTCGTGGACAATGAGGCGGTAGTCATCTCACCCCATGGTGGCTACCCTCAAAACCATTGGTTAGCTACCCAATTTCATGTATGTGGGCAACGGGCACAACCCTTGGCAGAGTAAATGGGGTAGGGTGATACGAAAGTTCACCTGACGGTGGCTCGTGGCTTGGGTAACCTTGACGAGTCCCTTACATATCTTCTTGCAGTAAAGACTTCTGCAAGTTTAGACTTCTTCTTGGGTTGTAGCTCCCTGATTGAAGAAGTACTTCTTTCGGGGAGAGGGGGGTCATCTTCCTGGTCGAAGGCTACTGCACCAGCCAGTGGTCGGGGAAGCCTGCTCCGGGTGGTTGCAGGAGCATACCCCGGCAGAACTAAGCCTCACGAGTTCTGCCCTTAAAGCTGCCAGGAGGCCACCCAATCCCATGCTCTATGGGTAACGGGCGCATCCTTGCGGCAGGGTGTGAGGTAGGGCTACGCGTAAGCGTACCTGATGATGACTCGTCCAACGTGGCAGAGGTATCCCTGCCGACACGAGTACTACGGGGGAAGGAGCCCCCTGGGTATTAACCAGTGCCTTCCACACAATGTGGTAAGATCACTGGGCATTAACCAGTGCCTTCCGCATGGAGTTGGTTTCGTAGTGACCTCGCTGATAGTTAGAAATTAGACGTTAGGAAGGTCAACCTTTTCACACGAGTGGGTGTTGGTGGAAAGTCTCCTGGGATTACATACACCGCATCTAGCACTTACTGTGTCAATCTCTTTACTATTCTGCCTTCTCTGGTCCCGAGCGATACTGGAAGAAAAGACGTCTACGACAATTATGTATTACGAAATTGTCGTACCAAGTATGACAAAGGTCCTTCCAGCCAACCATCCATTTATAAGTGTCATAAATATTTTGCTGAATCAGGGCGTTCAGTAATCCATTACAAATTCTCAAGAAGTTCGTGTTTCTGACAATCTTGTTGAGTTAGTTAGGTAAAGCTTTGTTATCAGTCCTTCAAAATTAAACATTCGTCCTTCAATAACTGACTGCAGCGTGTGATCAGTAACCTTATAGATTAACAATTATGCAAAACCCAAACGACATCACTAAGGTTGATTGTAAGGTTTTTGGTGCGGAAATGTTACTTCGATTGGACGAAGACGAGCATAAATTCATTGCAACATTATTTTCATTATTGAATCAACTTTTCATGTAATATTTGGGTCAGTGAAAGTTCAGGGAACATGTTTAAGTTCCCATAACTTACGTCTTTTTTACCTTAAGTAGAAAGAAGTTTTCTTTTAAAGGAGAGTAAGAGGGGATAATTGGAAATCCCAACAGATTGGTGAGGACGGTTAAGAATATACACTTTCTGCAGGGTGATGCACTAATTCGCCGCTTAACATGGCTAGGTCGAGATGGACCGATTGCAATCCCACCTCGTTCACCGATCTGACATCTCTAAATTTTTCTCTTACCGAGTTCAGAACAAGAATGTACGCCGTAGTTGAAGATTACGCTGAACATGATGCATCGGGTTTGGCTTCAGATGGGATATCTGCTAAATCACAAATTTAACTCATATTAAACCTAACTAACTACAAGGCAGAAAACTTGTATGTAGCTAAAAATGACACCAAAATCAGTTCTGTGAGTAGTTTGAGTATATTTATATGAAATCCTTTTTGAAGCCCCCTTTACATGGTGTATATTAAAAAAATCTTAACGTTGAGTTGTCACTGAAGCAACGAGATCGCTAAACTTTGCTATTTTTAGGCAACTATGCATTAACGAAAGAGAGTTTCGACATTAATTTTTTACAAACTGGAGGGCTCCGATGCTGCTTGCTCCGCTCACAAACCCCAGCGGCGAAGCAAATGCAAACAGATTATTGTATCTATATATATAAAAGCGAAATACCACTCACTCACTCATCACGATTTCTCAAAAACTACCGAACGGATTGAAATGAAATTTGGTATGTCTAGGGCCATAGGTGCTCACTAAGAAAGGGTTTGAAAAAATTCGAAAGTTTAGGGGGGTTTGGGGGGATCAAAGTTATTAAAAAACGATTTCTTCAAAACTACCGAACGGATTGGAATGACATTTGGTATAAAGCTTCCTCTAGGGCCATAGGTGCTTACTAAGAAAGGGTTTGAAAAAATTCGAAATTTTAGGGGGGGTTTGGGGTGATCAAAGTTATTAAATCACGATTTCTTCAAAACTACCGAACGGATTGGAATGAAATTTGGTATGTAGGTTCCTCTAGGGCCATAAGTGTTCACTAAAAAAGGGTTTTAAAAATTGGAAATTTTAAGGTGGTTTGGGGGGTAAAAATTACCAAATCACGATTTCTCCAAAATTACCGAACAGATTGAAATGAAATTTGGTATGTAGCTTCCTCTAGGGCCATAGGCGCTCGCTAAGAACGGGTTTCAAAAAATTCGAAATTTTAGGGGGGGTTTGGGGGGATCAAAGTTATTAAATCACGATTTCTTCAAAACTACCGAACGGATTGGAATGCAATTTGGTATGTAGCTTCCTCTAGGGCCATAGGTGCTCACTAAGAATGGGTATGAAAAATTTCGAAATTTTAGGAGGGGTTTGGGGGGATCAAATTTACTAAAATCATAATTTCAGATCTTTTATTATTATGACAATAGTGCTTTTATTATTTAAGATATATATATATATATATATATATATATAAGCCAAATACCACTCACTGACTGAACACTTAAAAAGAATACAATTACGTTAAAAAGACTGAAAATACCAACCACACGGACAACGCCGTACGGGTTAGCTAGTACTCTGATATTTTCAATTACAATTGATTATTACAGAAACACTTGGATGGTGGTGGGGGTAGCGGTGACCTGGATTCTTATGCATGCGCATTAGGGCCAAAGTTTTTGAGTGAATGATAGGAATGTTTGTATGTAAGAGAGATAACCAAAGCTCAGTTCTCTTGTCTAAAATCCTCGACAGGCCTTTTTATTTTTGAGGACCATTAGTTCCTGTGCTAGGAGAGCTTTAAAACGATATTTTATTTTATATGGCTTGCATAAAAGTGTTTATAATATCTTCTTGTTCCGTCAAGTGAAGAGAAAAAGTCGACAGTATTGTCGTAACGTAGGTCCTAGAAAAATAAATATATACACATTTTCGGTTTCACTAGATTAACAGCCAGTAAATATCTCAAAAACTTTAATTAAATAACAAGAGTACGGTACTAAGAAAACCACAAACTTCTAATACGGGATAAGTTATAGCGCCGTTAAATACCGTAGATTTATTAAAAGTAATCAGCCGCGTGGCAATAAATGCACGGATAAACGTAAAATCGACGTGTGATAACAGTTGATAAATGTGTTAACCACGGGTAAAGTACTCAACAATCGTACAAAAACATATTTTATATCTCTGCATTACTTTTAATTGAGTAAATATAAAATACTCTAATACTATGTTTTTGCTTCTTAAAACATTCTTCCATGGTTAAACATCACATGCCTTAGTTTAATCTCCAATCTATTCAATTTCAACTTTCTTTGTTTTGTAGTCTTAATATCTACAAACATTGTTCACAATTTTTTCGAAACATATGCCCCATATAAAGACAAAAACATTTGCTCACATACACACACAAATGTACCGTCACTTTAACTGCAATAACAATTTTACCTTCACTCTAACTGCAATACAAATTTCACCTTCACTTTCACTGCAATATCAATTTCACATTCACTTTCACTGCAATAACATTTTCACCTTCACTTTCACAACAACAATTTCACATTCACTTTAACTATAATAAAAATGTCACCTTCAACTTTCACTGCAGTAACAATTTCACCTCCACTTTCACTGCAAAAACAATTTCACCTTCACTTTCACTGCAATGACATTTTCACCTTCACTTTCACGACAACAACAATTTCACATTCACTTTAACTGCAATAAAAGTGTCACCTTCAACTTTCACTGTAATAATAATTTTACCCCACTTTTACTGCCAAACAATTTCACCTTCACTTTCACTGCAATAACATTTCCACCTTCACTTTCACGACAACAATTTCACATTCACTTCAACTGAAATAAAAATGTCACCTTCAACTTTCACTGCAATAACAATTTCACCTTCACTTTCACTGCAAAGACAATTTCAACTTCATTGCAACAACAATTTCACCTTCACTGTAATAAAACTTTTATAAAAACTAGCACCGTATTAAAATCATGTTACATTATTTTATTGTGTGATGTTTTTGTTAGTTTATACTGTTCGGTTTTTTATGTATTGGTGTTTTATTTTATACGATGTACATTAATTTTTAGTTTATTGTGACCCCTGTATTTTTTTCTTGTTAATTAATTTTAAGATTTGAAACGGTTGTATCTGTATTGTAAATTTTATCTAGGCACACCTGTAATGATTGATTGTAAGTCTTGTTACGTTTGTCCAGGTTTCCTTTTCTTTTACTAGTTTTAATTGTTTTTATGATTTGTTTTGTTGTTTGTGTTATGATTAAGCATTGCATGCTTTGTACTATGCAACACATTCATAGCAAGTGGTGAGTCATACTTACAATATCAAAATGGTTATTAGTTTATATGGAGTTTTCCAGATCAGTAGGTTTAATTCATGTTTATTTGCTACGGGTGCAACGGTTTTGATAATTCGATTCCTACCCTACATATCGCTTAAGGGTCTGCTCCAGTAAACGAGAAAGCAACTGGAAACGCAACCGCTTCTCACTGTATCCCTATCTAAACAGTGCAATTTCTTGCAGCTGAACGCTTTGGCATTGCCTCATTTCAAACCATTTTATAAGTCTATCTTTTGTAATTAATTAAGTGTTGAAAAAAAACTGAATATTCTTTATAAAATTTCGGATCCAGCTTGCAAATTATTTTTCATTATTAATTTTGTATTGTGTTAGGAAAACAATTCAAACTTTGTACTTACAAAATGTCAGTTACTTGACAAATGAAAGAAATTGAAGAAAATGTAAATTGCAAGACGGATGTGTATTTTGAGACTGTGCTTAAAATGATACCTTGCAAACAATTTTATGATAAAAAGTAAACGAAATAAATGGTTTGAAATTTAACATTGCTCTTATGGGATAAAAATCCAAAATGGCCGCCAATACAGCAGACCCTTAAACATGAAGTACTGTGTGAGGGTGCGTGCGTGCGCGTGTATGTGTGAAAGGGAAGGTATGAGGTTGCGTGTGTGTCTGTTTATCAGTATTTTTTGTTAATTCCATGTTTTCAATGGTGAATAAATAACGATAATTTAAAGTAAAAACTGTGAACATAATATTGTTAATGATTCAAACTAAAACACCGAAATCGTTAACGTCAGTCAATATTTTTTTAAATAATGAATTTTGACGACGCTTTCAAATGATCATGTCCACATCAGATGTTCGCAGGCATGTGTTTGTGTTGATACATTTATCACCCAACATGAAGTTCAAGCTCTCGCTCCAAGCAGGAAATAAGACCAAATAAATAAATACTCACCAGAGATTCTGAGGGAAGAGGAAGTTTTAAAAATCTCAAAAGAATTACAAGAAGCGTGATTCATTACAGGAATATTTCTAAGGATATCTTTACGCACACACGAAGCGGAAACGAATACGCACGAGTTGGCATTTTCAAAAATTAGATCCTGACAAAATTACTCAAAGCGTTTTACTCTTCTACGTTGGTAGTCGAGTAAAGAACTAAGGGTGAGCATTTTTATTACACTTTTCTGAATGGATTTATTTTCGTTTTATACTAAATATTTCTCGAGGCACTTCTTTATTTGAAAACTTAATTTGAAGACAGAATAGGTAACTTCTTCTGACGTCACTTCTCACGTACCTTCATCGACCGCTGTGCCTTCCTTCAGATAGTATCCATTCTAGTGTCAGAAAATGTCCACAACAATTTAGTCTTTGTAAATTAAGACAACTTGCGTAAAACAGCGATAACACACACCTCGTATTAACGTGTTTGGACGCAGTTTTACAACTTAAAACGTTGTGAAACCTCTTAAACTGTCCTTAAAGGTTATGTGATTGACTCTTATCTATATATATAAAAGCGAAATACCACTCACTCACTCACTCATCACGATTTCTCAAAAACTACCGAACGGATTGAAATGAAATTTGGTATGTAGCTTCCTCTAGGGCCATAGGTGCTCACTAAGAAAGGGTATGAAAAATTTCGAAATTTTAGGGGGGTTTGGGGGGATCAAAGTTATTAAATCACGATTTCTTCAAAACTACCGAACGGATTGGAATGAAATTTGGTATGTAGCTTCATCTAGGGCCAAAAGTGTTCACTAAAAAAGGGTTTTAAAAAATTCAAAATTTTAGGGGGGTTTAGGGGATCAAAGTTATTAAATCACGATTTCTTCAAAACTACCGAACGGAATGGAATGAAATTTGGTATGTAGCTTCCTCTAGGGCCATAGGTGCTCACTAAGAAAGGGTATGAAACATTTCAAAATTTTAGGAGGGATTTGGGGTGATCAAAGTTACTAAAATCATAATTTCAGATCTTTTATTATTATGACAATAGTGCTTTTATTATTTAAGATCTATATATATATATAAAAGCCAAATACCACTCACTGACTGAACACTTAAAAAGAATACAATTACGTTAAAAAGACTGAAAATACCAACCACCACGGCCAACGCCGTACGGGTCAGCTAGTACAATATAAAGGAAAGAAATCGAAGGCAACTAATATTAATAAAAGGTTTAACTAAGTAAATATTGGTTATTTGCAACAAATGTTTTGGGCGTTTTCAGACAATAATTTCCATACTTTAAGATTGCTCGCATAAAGTATACATCCTTCTTAATATTTTAAAGTTATTTCCCTGATTATTCATTCACAAATATATCCCGAAACACGAGAACACGAATGCATGTTTCAACTATCTCGCTGCTTGCGATTCAAGCCGGCCGTGGCGCTACTAACCAACCTACAAATATCATCTCGTGCACTCTTTGCATTGGATCAGCAGTCGCTGATATATGTTTTCAGCCAAGCATTATCAACTTTTTTCTCGCCACCCCACCACAAGGTCACTTACTGTACTCGTTCAGATTAAAATCACACTCGTTTACCCTAGCGCGAAGAAGAGCCTTAATGAACGCGGAAAGGCTCAGTAGTTCACATACAAATCAGCAAAACTCCGGCCTTACTGCGCATGTGTCAGCATCCTGGACTCCGCTACCCCCACCACCCTCTGATCCAAGTGCCTCTGCCCTAATCAAACCTCTGGTCTATATTCTAGATCCAAATCTTTGAAACAAATGCAAATTTTATCGTTCAAAATCATTGCATGTGCGTTAAGAACAGCCATCTGAAAATTGGGCAAAGCAGTTGAACCTTTGATAAATGTTTACTTTTAAAACACTTGTTAAAATCTCTCTCTCTGTTATAGAAAACATCCTGTCATTCACGCAAAAATTCTGGCCCTAGTGCGCATGCGTCAGGATCCAGGTCACCTCTACCCCACCATCCTACCCCAATCCTATGCCCATGTCCTAAACAATCTTCATATCCGTGAAATTATTAGAGTATAAGGTAATCTGTTTGCATTTGTTTACGGAGTCACCGCGGGTGCTGGTGGCGAAGTGCGTAGGGACTATTCCCTCTAGTTTATTAATAACTAGCTGGCCCGACCCGGCTTTGCACGGATAGACAAATCAACCTGATACTAATAATTAGCCCAAGTGTTTTAGTTCATTGTAAAAAAAAAGTTCATTGTAGGCCTAACCTAAAATTATGTTCAGTTTTTGATCCAAATCAGTTGTTGATCAAAATCAGCTGTTTTAACGGTATACGAACAGCTGTTTTTTGTGCCCCTGATAAAATCAAAAGAAATCTTTCTTCTTCTTCCTTAAGATTGACCTTCCATAAGATTAACATTGAAACTTTGAGGGCCACTGGGGCGTAGCCCTAATGTCCTAGGACTTCGGTAAATGGCCTAAAACCTTCCCAGGGTTAACTTGTGTTACTATGCAAAATTTCAAAGCAATCGGATGGACGGTTTGGTAACGCATAAAGGACAAACATACAAACGTACAAACAGACGGACATACATTGAATTTTATATATATAGAAAACAAAGATCTAATGTACACATATACACAAACTTTTACACATACAAGTACAGACCGTATACAATATTGTGCAAGTACGGACACAAATTGTAAGCAAACATTCACATTACTAAACAAACAATTTAAAATACACCAAGCCCAGATGCAACATCACTTGTATGAGACACCCAACGGAAGAGTTTGACGAGTTTCACTTCAACGTCAAATCATTTAACAATGAGTGTTTTACAAAATACCTACCTACCTATTTTATTATATTGTTTTACATTACACAGTTTTAATACTTATCAACCGCCGTGTACCATTTTGTTTGACCTATATAACCTAACGTTAACGTTTCGGAAAGTCTGGAGACGGTTTAATATTACTTATATAAGGGAAATTTAAAGGTAGATGTGATTGAGGAACCTACTCTATGTAAAAATACTATTTTATTAAGATTTTTTTAAATTATCCGCAATCTTGGATCCGTCATTTTGAATGTAACTTTGTTTTTGTAAATGAGAAGGTGCTCATGTGATACATCATTTCGATGTAGATTTTCAAGAGAAAACCAACGGTGCAATTTGCACATCCATATCTTTAACCGAATAAAAATGGAGTCCAAAAAACAATGAAATCGTGTTTTCCGATTTTGCCCCATTTTGATGTACTACTATTTTTTTATAATATTTATTGTTATTCTTTTTGAATTTAGAATTAAATAAGCTTTCAAACGATATGCCACTCTACGATGTTTGGTTGATCCACTCAAAATCAATTTTGAAAAATCAAAATGGCGGTAACTCAAAAATTTGAAATACTCCCAAATTTCCATGTGTGACATATCGTTTGAAAGCATATTGATTTCTAAATCCAAAAAGAATTATAATTAGTATAAAAAAATAGTAGAGCAAAATGGGGCAAAATTGGAAAACACGATTTCGTTGTTTTTTTGGCAGCCATTTTTAATTGGTTTAAGATATGGATGTGCAAATTGCACCGTTAGTTTTCTCTTGAAAATCTACATCGAAATGATGTATCACATGACCACCTTCCCATTTAAAGAAACAAAGTTACATTCAAAATGGCGGATCAAAGATGGCGGATAATTTTTTTGAAATCTTAATAAAAATAGTATTTTTTCATAGAGTAGATTCCCTCAATCACATCTACCTTTAAAATTTCCTTATACTGTATACGTAATATTAAACAGTTTCCAGACTTTCCAAACACCTAGTATATTGCACAGAAGATTTTGTTAAAAGTATAGGAAAGTATGTTTCTAGTGAAATGTTTACTTTTAGTGTTATAAAGGAAATCTCTCCTAAGTTTTTTTTCCAACTTTACAAAAATTACAGATTTTCACAGATTTTTCAACGCGCCTTTAAAGTGGAAACCATATATCGTACAAAAGAAATATACGGACATTAATTGTAGGTAATTTTATTGTTTTTATCTCAGTATAGAATCACATTTACTTTGCAATGTATAAGCCAAAAACCTAAAAACTCGTAATTTTTAATGTTATTTAAAATGATTTCCCATGTTTGCCGAAATACATTTTATTGAACAACTTCAAATTCGTATGCAGCACCCCAAGAAACACGAGTACTTTCCACTTCTTGCCCTTTTTGAAAACCATTTTACTTTATTAAAGATCCAAAGAACTCTACAAAAAAATCTGTAATTTTTTATTAAAAAAAGTTTAAGATTAAAAATGTAGGTTCAAGACATGAAAAGTATTTTTGAAGCCGAGTTGAGAAAAATTTGTATGAAAAATATTATTAAAAATATATAAATATTATTGCTAGAGGGTTAGGAGAAGCGTACCGAATGCGGTGTGGATTAAAAACTATTTCTGTTAACCTACGCAATTCCAAGAGCGTTGGATCTGTAACAATTACAAACCCGCACACGTAACCCGCATGCGGTTTTAAAAGATTGTCAAACAAATCCACGATGTACACGTATCGGAGGGATTATTTATTTTCCCACGGACTGGTCAGAATGTACAATTTCGTATTAAATAATCTAGGCTTAGGCTGGAACAACGACCGTGTGACATGTGACAAGATTTCAATTTATTCAAAGTTTATATCCCAAACAAACAGAAGGAAAATTGATTTTCCCGTCAGATAGAGTACTGACCTACTTGAACGTTGAAATAAAGAATTCATTCCTCGCGTAAAACATAATGCAGTGCTGTTGGATTTTTTATTACAGAACAGTAAATTTGCAATGGAATATGAATGGCATCGTTAAATTTGTATTTCGTCTGTATCTAGTCGCTAAAACAAGATATTTTATCTTATTACTAATTCACAAAGGAAATTAATGAAGTAAAAATATAGTTTTTACCGCTTTTTGGAAGTCCGACTGATTGTGTGTAAGCTATTCTCGATAACAGTATATGTCATCATTAGGACAAAAAGTGACGCTTTTTGATACGAGCTGAAGTTTAACGACCGAGGCGAAGCCGAGGTCAGAAAATAAGCGAGGATCGAAAGGCCACTTTTGGCCCGTGTGATGAACTACACTTTTCAACACACTGTGATTAATAATAAATTTAACATTTTTTTTTCAAAATAACCTATCGTTTCTCAGTTATTCGATAGGTTAATCGTAACATTTGACATTCTGATCACAACTGCTCAGAAATTTTGCTTACAATGGCACCAATACATTGTATAAGTTCACTAAATTAACAGCTGATATTCAATCATCGAGTAATATTAATAGACACAATACACTACTACCAATAATACTGGTACATGAATAAACGTACTGATGTACTTTTTTAAATAAAAAGTTTAAAGTTTATTTATTTAATACTTGTAAATAGTTTCAATATGTAGTTTTTGTTGTCACTTAC
>JAGFPH010004608.1:86733-105653 GCA_018207615.1 Philaenus spumarius | reverse complement strand
TTTTTTTTTTTTTTTTTTTTACAAAATAATTCTTATCTAGAGAACGGTTTGACTGATTGAGTTCAAACTTGGCAGAAGTTTAAAATAACAATGATATATCTCAAGAAAAATAAGGGATTAAATCCAATCATGAGTTTTAAAATGGCGGCTGTTTCAAAATTTCAAATCTAATTTCTCAAAAACCGTACATTTTAACAAAAAATGTCAAGACACCTTTTTTGAAGCCCTTTTGATTCCCTATCGGATGGGGTAACTGTCAAAACAATAGGATGAAGGATAATATTAAGTTATGTGTAATCATTGGTTTGTTCAACCAGGCATCCTATACCAAGACAGTAAATACAACAATGTTTTATGTACATTTGCTCATTATATTTAACTTAGCTATAACTTTTTTAAATGGAAAATTTATAATCTTTGATTACGCATTTTAAAATCTGATAGACAGAAGGAAATCATATTTTTTTTAAATTAACACTTTTTAAGATAATTAACAATTTTAAATAATTAACATTTTTTAAAGTTTCTACAATTTCTTATAAACTTTAGGAAATTTAAAACTATATTCCATTTTTTTAATCAACGCTAAAGACTTTACTCTATTTTGAATTAAACAAATGGAATATGATTAAACCAATAAAGAGCACTGTGGCGACAAAATCACACTGAATTGAATAAAAACCCCGAACTACAAAACAAGGAACAAAAAACAATAACTAAACAACTAAATTGTAAGTATGTTTATTACGCTACCCTTATGCACATTTCGATGATATGGTCATCATCCTCAGAGGGTTTTAACACTACTCCCACTAACACTAGAGTAATGTTAAACCCTCTGAGGATGATGACCATGTCATCGAAATGTACATAAAGGTAGCGTAATAAATATAACTTACAATTTAGTTGTTTAGTTATTGTTTTTTGTTCCTTGTTTTGTGGTTCGGGGTTTTTATTCAAATCAGTGTAAAATGGAATATGGTCAATTTTCATATTAATTATTTATAATTTGATATAATTAGATTATATACACGCTTATAATGTAATAAACATGTATAATGTGAGAAAATATATTAAATATAATGTTCTGCAGATTTACTGATAACTGAAAATATACTTAAATAACTAACATACAATTTTAAGAGTTAAGAATGATTTGTTATTTGAATAATTAATTATGCAATCTCAAAATATGATACAATATTTTTTGACAATATATTGACTTGTGTAATTTGTTGGCCTTTATTTTCCTCTAATATTAATACTGATAAAAATATAAATCGGTCATAGAAGTTATCCATTCCAACGTGTGGTTTTAAGGACACCCATTTTTTTTTGGGTTTTATTTTGACCCATAGAACCATCCCCCAAAGTTTAGCACTTTACTTATGGGACACCCTGTATAAGTTAAAACCATAGGCAATAAGGAAAGAATGAAAATTTGAATTAGTTTTGTTTACTTTGGGACCACTATTGCATTCCTTAGTTAGTTTTAGTTGGTTGATAGTTGTGTCACTCTATGTGTACAAAAATCCATGTATTTAAATTTGACTTTAAAACACAGCACAATCATTCAGTAGATTTTCTGCTCAGTTTGGTATATTATTTTCAGTTAGTTAACTTTAAACTGAGCTTTAGATTAAGGTCAAGGTTGGAGTTATTCAAGCAAAATAATACTAACCGTAGTAGCGGGTTTGAATATAACGATTTGTGCTGACATTTCTAATATTTGAATTGTAATAAATAACTATTGAGCTTGACTTGTGAGAAAGTAACTAGATAAAATAAAATCTGACACAAAATCTCACAGCAAATAGGTTCACTAACTTCAAACGCGATTCAACGACAAAGTCGCCATCCTCAGTGATGCACAGGCTACGGCAATCAAACTGTAACTAACCTAACAGTGTGTCAACGCACCGTATTTATACGTGGCCTAACCAGAAGGGTCGTACCCTACAGGGGGGCGTGTCATAAAACTATGCTAAAGCGTCAACCACGTGTGATAGCTTACAATACGCGTTTTTATCTCAATAGATGTACTATATTATAAGGAGAAAATGAGCTTATTTTTAAAATATATTATGTTTTAACTCAAATAGTACTTATCATATTTTCATGAAACTTTTACTAATGTGTTAATCATTGCTATCCTGATAACGTTGGCTATGTTTCATAGATTTTTTTTAAAATGACACTGGGAAGTCGTTAAAAAGTCAAAAGTTTGTTTAAAACCACCGTTTGTAGTTACATGCCTTAGTAGAAAAACGGATCAAAACGAAACTTAGCAGTGGTAAATTATTTTAAATGTAAAAATACGAGTATTTTAAACAGACGCCTACAAGTTTTTTGAAATTATTTGTAAATTTCAGTATTTTACCCTCAAAGTTGAGGCTTTACCCTTCAGATTGCTGCATAATACATAGCCACTAAGTGGGCGGGTTTCCTGTAATTATAGTTACCAGTTTAAATTATATACGTGGATGATTTTCAGGAAAAGTATACGAGTCTATTATTTTTCATTGGCGGTGCAGGAAACGACGGCTAGTAAAAATATAACCGCAAAAAGTGTTCAGCAGATTTGAATCTACTTAGGTAGGGTTTTCCTAATGAAGTCCCCACTCGTGCACATTGCATTACTGGTTATGATTTCATTTCCTTTAAAACTAGGTTAATTAGAGACGTGGGAACACTTACATCACCTTATTAGAACTTGATTTATTTAGTTAAATAATTTATTAAACTAATTAGTTTTTTGAGTATTCGCGTGAGTAAAGTAAGGTTTTATTTCAATGGAAATTTTATGGTTCTACGTTTGCTGAACTTATACCACGTGCTCTCCCGACGTTAGGTATTGGGTTCATTTCCATAATAATTTTTTAATCTAACATGTACTCTATTGCTATTTTGATCTCAGACTTTCATTAGACCAGTGGCAGCTGGTGAAGTCAAGAGTTTACAAAATATATAGTCTCGAATTTTTCAAGCCAAGGTAAGTATTTTTCAAATTGGATTGATAAAGTTAAGCACAAAGAATGAATTAGTCATTTCGATTTATAATAAACATTAAATTAAGGTTACATTTAGTAAAAAACATTTGGTGTTAATACGCTATGTATAGGTGATGGCTTTGTTTACCTCACTTAAAAAGAACACATTCACATGCATTCAACACAATCTAGTACTAGTAAACATAATGAACACAATGAACAACTCTTGTGCTACATGGAGCCACATGTATATGTTGTTATTTGTTTGTTTATACATTGCAATAAGTAACTGCGGTATACCAGGAGGTCTTTAGAAGTATGCCACTATTGCAATATCAGAAACTATTAATTTTACAGCAAAGTTTAAATTGTGGAAATTCAATAAAAATAAATTTGTGAAATTTTGATTACCGCTATTTTTAAATATGGCGGTTAACTTTACGAAACCCATGTTTAAAAAATCCCATCTTAAAGGTGCTTGTAATGACATATTTTATCAAGTCACACTATAAAAAGTATACATTTTTACAAAATAAATATATTTTAATGGCTGTTGTCAGTTTTAAAGTTATTCAACGATAACGCTCGACCGGCCATTAGTCAGGATGGCTCAGTTGGAAGAGCGTTACCACGGGAAGGTAAAGGTCCTGGGTTCGAATCCCGATCTTGGTCCATGTTTTTTCACTTGTAATTTAGTTAAATTAGACCTTGCTGGGGTGTGTATAGGCAGAAAAGTTATTAAAAATGTTAAATAACAATCAATAAAATCACTATAAGCTGCAATTAGAATTATTAAGATTGTTTTCAATGTCGTTTCATGCGAGGTATTCAGTAAATTAAAAAAAATGCAGTAAACAGTACAAGTGAGATAACATCAACCAATATCTGGTGTAATAAGGATTTGTTAGTTGGCAAAGTCTTACCTCAGGAAGGTAAAAGTCCTGGGTTCGAATCCCGGTCTTGGTCCATGCTTTTTCTCTAGTAATTTAATTAAAATATTATTAAACTATGTTTTTAATTTGTAATTTGTATGGTGTGGCTTGATAAAACAAGCATTATTTAATTTTCAATTATATTTTTAGATTCTATACTCATGTTTCTATGGCTATGATTATAATCAAAATGCAAAGTATACACAATCTAAAACGTATGTGTGAAATACACAAACGGTATACGAATAGGCGTTTCTATAAGCAATTTTATAGTTAGCTACCATATTAGAAAAAAACGGTAATTTTTCGAAATTTCACAAATTTTATTTTATTATCTCATCAATTAAGGTGAGCCCCGAATTTAAATTTTACTTTTAAATCAACAAATTCTAAGATCCTAAGACTTAAAACGATTAGGCTACCCGGTATACCAAATGGTGTTGATTAGAAGAACATTTATACCATTCATCACAAACTAAACAAACCAAACTAGCGAAATCTAAGTATTAATTTCGTTATAGCATTATAGGCTTTTAACTCATTTTCAAGAATGATTGATTTCCTAAAAAAGGCGTGGAAAGAGTTCCTTATATTTAACTCAGGCGAAGTTGAATACAACAGATTGTATACTAATAGTTCCGAATTACCAATTTTAATAGAATTTCTCAAAACAAGTTTAATTTAAAACAATTACTGTTTAGCCCTCACACTGCGCGCAGATACGCCTAATGCGTTTCCTAGCTCGCCACAGATCCTTGTAGATTAGTCGCAACAGACACAGACCCGACCCGGAAGTCCACGTGCCATTAATAATCTTTCATCCTAACTTTAAAACACGTTTGGGTTTTTATCTAAAGTGCTTTGACTTAAGGCTATATATCACGAGATATTAGAAACGCGCGCGACGTCAGAAAGTTCTGTTAATTGTTTAGACTCTTAAAGATATTCTCAATGAATTATAGTCTGTATTCAATCTTTCTGCTTTGATTCTTAAGTAGGCCTATATCCAGACGTAAAGTTGTTAAATTTTTGCAATAAAATTGTAGTTTAAAAAATGTAAACACAAATTCTAGCAAATAAGAACTGTGCCTAGTGCGGTGCTCCAAAATTGTGCCTCATTCTTTAGTGTCCAAAGACGTTCGTTATCCCCACCGAATTTGCGCCTTTGGTCCAGCTGTGTTTCATTATCGTATGCTATATTTCTAGTAACGACCAGTGTCATATCTATTACATATATATATATATATAAGTTTACAAACTGGAAACATACCGTGACTAGAGACTGTAAGTAAATATTTGTTTTAAGAGTTGCAAATTTGTTATGCAAAACAACGTAATTGGTAACAGCATAATTTACCTTATTTGTGTGGTTGGTAAAGTTTTCAACCAGCCAACCAGACGTTATGAATTTAGTTCATGCATGTTCTTAAAATTGTACTTATGTTTTCCCCTTTGTGTTTCCACCCGAGACAGTTTTAGAAAGTTTTATCTCCCCCCCCCCCCGGGGGTGGGCTTTGGACCGAGATGCAATTTCAGTGCACCCGACTAGGGATACAGTCGAGACAAAACCGATACCTGTGCCCAGTAAACGACACCGAGGCTGTCTTTTGAGCCATATTATATTATTTCATATCAAAAGGGCTCATTTGGCTCATTTCAAAACACTGCCATTTTTTCTTTAACTACTATTTTTCATACAGTATGTGTAAATTAACAAAAAATCGTCTTTAAAATTCCTTTTGATTATACTTGTGCGATATACAAAACGTTTTAAAAGAAGTCAGCAGAACTGATAAGGAAAAAAGTTTATAGGCCAACTCAAGAATGTACGTTAAGGACAATTATTATGTAAATCCTAGAAGAGAAATTATAACTAAAATAATTCTGAAACACTCATATTTAACAGATTGTTGTTAAATTATGCAAGCAGTTAAAACTTGACGGGTATAAATATAATTAGCTTTGTTAATTATTTATAGTCAGCCCACCCACGCCGGCGTTTGCCCTCTGATCCTCTACCCCATGCACTTAAGTCTCTGGCGCCGTTCCCCACCCTCTTTGTCATGCTTGGAATAAATTTATAGTTTGATTTAAAGCCTAAAAAAAGTTTGTTACTTTTACATCTGAGATGTAGTTCATACGCTAGACTTTGAGGAATGTAAATATCAATCAGAATGTCAAATTTTGTAAATGGGATTTAGTTTTAAGTTTATTCTAGCTTCACATTAAATCCTACACTGATACAGTTTGCCTATGTTTTTGGCTACTTTGAATTCAATGGTACAGTTTCTTATCTTTGTGAACATGATTTTTAGGACAATTAAGAATTGTAATTGGCTACTTGGAGCTAAGCTGAGCTTTAGGATTTTCGATATTAGTTCAACAATAAGGTATTTGGTCCAAATAAATCGCCATGGATTTTAATTACCAACTAATTGCATGTTCCTGTTAAAAAACATAATTGTTTATATCGGGCGTTATAAATACATTGTATATTAGGTTATATTAATGCCTTAACCATTACTCAAAATAAAAAATAGCAGGAGAAAACGGGGTGTCTGTTAGTTTGTGCCCTTGTTCGGTGAAACTTTAGACAGTTCTGATCTAGTTGGACATTTTTTGTATATTGTTTAATCATTCCTACGTAACCTACTTGTAGAATGGACTCATTTATTTTTCAGAAAATGTAATTTAATTACTAAACGAAATAAAGTTACTCATCTCTTACAGGAGGTTGCGTATACATTTAGTTGTAGTTTCTATGGATATCAATATTTTATATACCCAGCTGACTGGGTCAATCAGTTTAACAAAACAATAACAGTCAGAGACACTTAATGATTACCCTTGTAATTCCAGTTGTTAGTTTTAGCCAGTAAACTAGAGGCCCAGTTGAATTCAATACATTGAATACTAAGGGAAACCCCTGCGTGCTCCAAACGCCAACCCTGTTAGAACCTACTATACACAGAATAGTGTTTTCTTTATAATAAAGGTGTAGGATTAATAATAAACCCAAAGCTAAGAAGGCAAATAATGTTAAATGTTCAAATCAAATTATTCCGTATATTTTATAACAGCAGTTATAATAAAGGTTAAAAGAACCAGCAAGGCTCAGATCTACACTTTCATAAAAACCTAACCTAAAAGTTAGAAATACAAATAATTGCTTCGAAGTTTGAAATCAACTGTTAATGGAAATATTAGAGCAGACAGCAGTTTTATCTGTTATTTTAATCAATTGGTTGCTTTGGTAATAAATGTAAATACATGTGTTGATTCATCAGTGTAGGCCTAACCTAAGATTTTTTCCGACTAAATTTACAAATATTGAAATAAAAAATGTTTTGATCAAAATTTGAGCCTATGTTGTTCAGGGATAGTGTAGCTTTGCATTGTAAAACTATTTTTTCAATTGGTTCAGTAGTTTCAGTGATTACCCCTTACATAAAAACAAACAAACAAACAATAAATATACAACAATTGAAGATCCGGTGGACATGGCCTGCGCCGATGCGGTCAAGGTCACTGTCAATATTTGTCCTGTCGTAGCATTGTCCGTTATCGCTGTTTATAGATTACATGCCTTTCGCCTCTCAGACTTTGTAAATGAACTGGGTGCCATCCTGGTTGATACGAAAGATGATAATCTTATTTTTACTGGCGATATTAATCTTTGTACTCTAAAATATTCCATACAAGTTTTTGAATACCAGTCTTTATTGGCTAGTTATGGTTTTTATGAACTTATTAATAAACCAACTCGTGTAGTTGGTAACAGTATAAGTTGTTTAGACCATATTTATTTTAGATCTAAACAAAATTTATTTACATTTGATTCTGATGTTGTTCCTTCAGGCCGTAGTGACCATGATATCTCATTATGTTATCTTGTTTTAAGATCTGGCGAGTGTCAGTCAACGAGTGGTAGTAATTTAAATAGGTTGATTGCATCTAGTCACAGGAAAATAAACTATGACATGTTAAAAAGCAACATTGAATTGATTGACTGGTCATTTATCTATCAAATGAATGATGTTAATAGAGCTTTTAACAGTTTTTTAGATGTATTAAAGGAAAACATTAATATGGCTTCGACTATTGTGCACTACGAAAGTACTTATAATCGTAAGATTTTGAAACCATGGATGACACCTAGTTTATGTGAGAGGCAGAGGTATAGAAATAAGCTGTATAAAAAAATAAAGAAACGAGAGGGAGATGTACAGTTTCAGAACTATTTTAAAAATTATAGTGATAGATTAAAGGAGGATATGCAATTGAGAAAAGACTATTATTACTCTCAATTGTTTAGTGAAAATAGAAATGACATTAAAAGGCAATGGCGTACAATTAATAACGTTTTAGGGAATAAAAAGAAAAAAAATGATTTGGGTAAAATAATGTCCATCAGTGATCCCAATGTCATCTTGACTGATGCTGTAAATATCGCTGAAGAGTTCAATACTTTTTTTGTTAGTGTCAATGATAAGCTGAAATCCAATTTAGATGCTCCAAATGAATTTATTAAAAGTGAGTTTAAACGCTTATTTAAAATAAAACATGTTATGCGTTCTTTTTATTTTTGCGAAACGAATGCTTTTGAAATAAAATCTATAATAAATTCTTTGTATTCAAATAAATCGCCAGGGTTAGATGGAATCTCGGCTTTTCTTATTAAAAATGTGAGTGATGAAATTTCACATGTATTATCTTTTCTCATTAATTTAAGTTGTATTAAAGGCGTTTTTCCCGATTCACTCAAATATGCTGTTGTTATTCCTCTTTATAAAAAAAGGGAATACATGTGATATAAATAACTTTAGGCCGATATCTCTCCTTAGCGTATTTTCAAAAATCTTTGAAAAGGCAGTGAAAAAGCGATGTTTAAGTTTTTTAAAAGTTAATAACTTCTTTTAAAACAATCAATTTGGTTTTTTAGAAAAATTATCTACCGAGGATGCTCTTTTAAATTTTTGCAAGTGTGTTTACGAAGGTTTAAATAGTAAATTAAAAGTTGGTGGCGTGTTCGTTGACATAACGAAAGCGTTTGATGCAGTCGATCATGATCTGTTATTAAATATTATGTGGTTTGCTGGTTTCAGAGGTTCTATTTGGAATTGGTTCAGTAGTTATTTAAGAAATAGATTTCAGTGTGTTAGAGTTAAGGAGTTTTGCAGTTCGTTTAAGCCAATAGTGTGTGGTGTTCCACAAGGGTCTGTTTTAGGACCAATTATGTTTTTGATTTTTATTAATAGCCTTTGTTGTGGACCTTTTAGGGGTACTCTTACGAGTTTTGCTGATGATACAGCACTCTGTTATAACTCGGCTACTCAAAATATTTTAGAACTTGATATGCAATTTGACCTAGATTTAATGAAGATATGGTTTACTTTTAACTAATTAACGCTTAGTGATAAAACAAAATTTCTTTTTTTTTCTTTGAGGGATAGGGGATCAAGTATAGAGCGCCTTATATATAAGTGTGTTTCTTGCTTGATGTTTGTAAGTGCATTTCCTTGTGATAGATGTATGAATATAGACCGTGTAGATAACATTAAATATCTAGGTATCTATATAGACAAAAACTGCAGCTGGAGTGAACAGGTAAAACACTTAAATAAATATATGTTGTCAGCTATTAGAACATTCTATTATCTAAAAAATATTTGCCCGATAAAAGTTATGAGAATAATTTATTTTTCAATTGTACACAGTAAACTGCAGTATGGTATTACTTGCTGGGGAGGGAGTTACTTGTCAAACATAAATTCTTTACTTGTAGCACAGAAGAAAGTTATTAGAATAATGGTTGGACTTCAGAGGACTGAGCACACATTTCTACATTTTAAACAATTAGAAATTTTACCTTTAAGATATTTGTATATTTATAGAGTGTTACGGATTTTTTTTATTAGAGGTGGCCATACATGTGGCAATATTAATATTTACTCTGAAAGGCTAAGGTTGCAAAATCGGGTAGTATTATTAAAAGCTAATAATGAGGCTTATCGTAGGTTTTTCACATTTTGTTCTTTAAAGTTTTATAATCAATTGCCCTTAAATGTAACTTTATGTAACAGCTTATCTAAGTTTTTAAGTAATTTAAAAGTATGGCTTTTTTCATATGAGGATGTTGAATTCTTCTTTTTATAACTTAAAGGTAATATGTCTTTTTTAGTATTAAATATCAGCTCAAATATATTTTTGTAGAATTTTGCAATATGACGTTTTAAGGCTCTCATATGTATTTTTCTAATATTATTTAAAAGATTTGAATTTAATATATTGAGTTCTAAGGAAAAGGGGAGTCTCGGCACCACTGTCTTTGAGAGGGATGGCATCTCAACACGTGTCATGAGATGCCTAACCACATATTTTTTGCATTGTTTTGTTAATATGTATTAGCCGTTCTTATTGTAATTTAATCTTAATGTTTTAGTTACTAAGCTAAACAAGGATGGTTATATGTATTATATATTTTTTTGTTTTTTTATTTTTGGTTTAGTTGTCATTCTGTAACTTGTATTTGTAAAAAATGTGTGGAATAAAAAAATCTTGAAATCTTGAACAAATTTTACCTCTTTATAATATTAAGTATAGATTTTGTAGTCCGATTATAATAATAAGGTCAATAAGGTTATGGATTATAATAATTAATCCATTTAGGCCTATCATGATTATCTGAGACCGGAATACTTAATTAGATGACAATATTTTAGGTAATTTTGCCGAATATATATTTTTGAAAGATTTTTTACTGTTAGTGAGGAATATACAGGTAACGATGTACACTTTGTACACAAATGCCCTACTTCACACTTTACTAAATAACATACTAGGGGCATTTGGAAAAATTCTGTTTTTGACATTGCTTGTTCCTTGTTGTGGTCACATATTTTCTTTTCATGGAATTAGGACCATATATGCGGTAGTGTCAATTAATTCAAACAAATTGTGTGCTTAAGACCATGCGGGAGAAGTGTAAACTTCTATGGCGATATTTTGATGAATATAAAATATATTATGCAAATTATTTTGTGTTATTAAGCTGAACATGTGAATCAACTGTTTATCTGTTATATTTTATTCAATTGGTTGATATGGTAACGAATGTAAATACATTCAAGAAACATGTGCTTGTTTATTAGTCTAGGCCTAACCTAAAATTATTAAAGAATATAATATTCGAATCAACTGTTTTATAATAAATGTTATTTTATTTTATTGGTTGCTATGGGTTACACTTATATACCAAACTCTAATATACTAAATTAGCAATGCATTCGTGGCCTAACCTGCTAACGCGCTAGTCTATGTTGATAGATTCTGCTGATTCGAATCTCGGCAAGACCAAAACTTTTTCAAGCTGACTGAATAGAGCGTTTAATAAAATGCATGAGAAAATGCGTGACGGTAAAATCCGATTCACTGCCGGCAAAAATGGCGCCGAGGTGAGCCTATACTTAAAAAACTGAACTACTTTCAACATTAAGGTATGTTAACCTTGCAGTACGATATGTTAGCCTTCGGTGCTGATATCGTTCCCAAAGACTGATGAAACAAGACATTCCTAAATGTGATGTATGGAAGGCAGGAGGAAGCAGACTAAAATAAACCACTCAAATATTTCACATAACCGACATGTGACAGTGTATTAGCTGCAATGATGTATAACTTTTCCTTTTAAGTCAATAACTATACAAGCTCTTTGTGTTGAAATTAATTTGTATAACATTTGTATTCTGAGTGTGAATACATTCCGAAATACTCCTAATAGCTGGATAAGGATAATAAAGTTGGTGTATTTTGTTTGTTTACTGTTCATTTGTTGTATTTTTTAAAAACTTTATTTACTTGGAACTGTAAGTAAGTAAGTGTATTATCGCTTCTTTACAAGACCGACAGTATATGAAATCCTAAACTTAACTTATTAAATTTTCTATCAAATATATACATAATTTTACAATGGTTACTGTAGTTCGAATATAGTAAGTTGTAATTATTATTACTTCCAATAAGAACAAAAAAGAAACAATAAAAATCCCGAGGCATATAAAACACCTGTTTGGGGCAACAAAAACAACAAATTAATAATAAGATGAAATAAATTTAAAAAAAGAAACAATATATTTATATCTATTTACTACTAAAGTGAGAAGTCGAAGAGGGAAATGCAGCCGACCCAATTACAATAACCATTACAATTATACAGAATCTAGGAAAATTTACTCAAAAACAGCTTCTAACATTTGATTACATAACATACGAAATGCAATAAATTATTTTACAATAAATTAAAAGAAAACTAGCATTCCCAACTTTTAAATCTACAAATTAACTTACTAGCGCATTCATTCATACCTACTAAATATCACTAATTCACTCCTTTTTTATTCTCTCTCAAAAAATAACATGAAAGAAGAAGTCAATGTTTTTGTTTTCAACTAAATAATTCCTCAAAAATCTTATAAACCTAAATTTACTTCAACAAGTTTTAATACTTTCCTTTAAACAATTAAAAAACTTCTGCGCAAAATATCTATAAAATTTCATAAATACTGAAAGGTTGGGTTTAGGTACAGTGACATTACATTTATTTCTTAGTTCTCTACTCCTTGATGTTAAGCTACTATTTTTATTCCCACACTTGTTAAAGAACGTTCTAAAAACCTTATAAACATAGAACTCATCAATGGCAAAGTATTCAAAGTTTTAAAAAGAGGCGATATGCGCTCATTTTTCTGCTTGTTTGAAACAATCCGTATGAAACACTTTTGCTATGTTATAAATGGGTTTTAATGCGGTTTAATTTAAACATTTTAGCAGCCATAGTGAAATAATTTTCAGATTACATAGAAGTGGGTCATGTGACACGCCATTTAACATCACTTTGTGTTCTAAAAATATTGCCGATAATTCATTTTGAATGTCCATTTTCGTTGTCAAGGTATATTCCATTGATCAAGTCATTTGCACTTGGAGCGAATAAAACAAATTAAGCATACCTACATGTGTTTTCCAAGACTTTATTTTTGAGACGCAGTTATGACTATCTTTCTATTTATTCTCGAATAATAAAATCTACTTTCTTAAATTGCTTAAATACATAAAAAAGTCAAATATAACGATGAAATTTCATAATAATAATAATAAACAAAGCATACTAGTCAATTATACAACACCATATACAAAATAAACCGTGACAAACTAAATACTATACAAACATATTTCTCTTATGATATTATAAGTCCTGGTAAATAATACTTATATGTATTAATAAAAAAATCATCTATTTAAAGTAAATTAATAAACAAAATATAAACTCACTTACACTCTCAAACACATTCAAGAACAAATCTTGCAACACAAAACGAATAGCCTGAGCTGCCGAAACTAATTAAAACGATAGTAAAACCAATCGCCTAAAAGTAATTTTTATATTTTCCGTCAAAGCGTTCCAAAGCCTACTCTCTGTTAGAGTAAAATGATTTATTAAATATTTTAGTTCTATGCATGGGAATCAGTAATATTGATATGTCAAATGTTTGATAATGAAACGATATTTTGTGAATTCTTTAATTGATTACACTTATTCTGCTCACTCTTTGGATGCATTTTTTAACGGGTTAGCGTAAATCATAAAACGGCTGATTTTTCAGAAATATTTTACCTTTTTTAATAACTACTGAAATCCATTATACAAGCACTATGTATGTAAACCATTTTACCCTAGTGGCAATTCTTAACTTATTAGTCAAATTTAAAAAAATCGGATAAATAGTTTTTAGGTAAAACTTAATAAACAAATATAGCCTTCAAAACCTCTTCCTGTATAATTAACTATAATACTACATCACTTTGAACATCTTACAAGTTTACATGTGGCAATACCTAGAGTTTTGATTACAGTAAAGCCCACTAAAGAATACCGTCGAGGGAAGGGCTTGTGTACACCGAGACCTTGAACGCTCCAATCGCCTTAATGCGACGTTGTCACGTTCTTCCCACGCTTCTAACTGAACGCGGCTGACTCAACGCATTTATAATTCTTTAAACTGTGCGCTCAAGCCTCGAACGGTAAATACCAGGAGTGTTCGAGACTAGTAGATATGGCAACGCTGCGCGCCCATCCTATAGGCCACCACGCAACGGTATTCTTTAGTGGTCTTTAATATAGGCATTACAACTACCCCGCACTTCCACACTTGCCTTGTTCCTAGGTTATCTCGCAAGATATCTGGCGGGACTTATTTGAAAGGGTGGCACAGCTTAAGTATACCAATAGCCAACTTTTTAACTGTGTATGTATAGCTTCTTTTATTATTTAATGTCAAACATTAATGTAAAAATATCCAAGTAAAAACTATAATGCTTTATAACTTTCGTCTTTATTGTTTCAATATTTTGAAAATATTCATGAGCAGCTTGGTGTTCTTGTACTTGGTGATGAAGCAGTGGTAATTATTGAGGACCTATTACGAGGCGGAATAGATTATTACGAGCCACAGCTATCAAACACAGGAGATGAGGAGGGACAAGCTAATTTTCCAATATGGGTTTATTTTTGTTTTTATTACTGCTAGGAGCCATTTGGTAAACAATTAAAAAGCTATACACTTAACGAAATTCTGACGATTAATTTACAAAGCAGAAATTCGGGTTATAATAAAGATGGAACTAATGTTCTGGATTTAATTACGTTGGGTCAGATTAAAGCCATGTGTCGGACACGTAATGAAGTTAAAATAGACAAAGGCTCAAAAGAGAAAGAAATACCATGGTTACGAATGGCATACACTTTAGCCGATCATAGTGTACGTGAAAGTCTTATAAAGCGATACAAGAGATTAATGAAACATTATAAAGATGTCATTCTATGAGTTTATTACTCACAGACATTTTAAAGAACCCCAAAATCTTATTTTCAAGGAAAAATCCTTTTCGCAGAAGCATGCAATTGCTACAAAGTATGCATATTCGTAGCGATGATCTCAGACCATTAAAACACTTTACTGAACTTACAACCTACAAATCGGGATATCGAAAATGACAAACAAAACACAACCAATCAAGATCCTTCATATCCTAATGGTTTAAGATTTAAAATTACATTCAACATTATTCATACCCGTTTCAAGTTATTTAAAAAATAATTTTGAGTTACCAAATATCTGGCTACAGCACTAAAATTCAAAATGACTTTAGTAGCTGCATCGGCTTAACGGTTACGTTAATGAAAAGGAAAAAACACAAGAACAAAAAGGTCTTAAAATAACATTTTCTATCCGAAATCATAATACATTATAGTTTTTTCATAAGAGATTTTGTAAATTTAAATGCACTCTAAAATATCATGTTAACGTAAAGAAATCCTCAATTAATTTGAAGTAAGTCAGATGTATGGATAAAATTTAGTTAGGTTAACTTTAGGTGGGGCATCTGTATCATTAATAATCATTAAATGAAAATGGATTTAATACTGAAATTTACAAATAATTTGAGAAAATATAGGCTTCTAAATAGTTTAAAAAGTACTAATTTGTCCAATTGAAATACATAGCTCAGCTGAAGGGATATTTCTTGTGTGTTTACAATAATCAGCTCTAAACTGGAACGAATACTATAATTTGATTTAGACATTCAATATTATTTCAATCTTATGTTTGATGTTGGCTACATGATACTACACCATTAAAAGATAAAAGATAAATGGGTAAAGGATAAGATAAACGGAGTTCACCCAGCGGTCTCTCTTGGTATGCATACTATCGTACTAATAGCTTGTCTTAAATATAAATTTGAACGACAAAATAATAATTTTTTTTTATAAATGTAAACGGAAGCTAACAGCAATTTTACTCAACGACATTTAGATTTTAATTTGAAGAAACATTTGCATAATCTAGAAAATCTATAGATTATTGTCTTTATAAAAGTAACACACAAGCTATGACTTGGACTGCATCTGCTCACTACATAAATCTAACGGTCGCCAACCTAACAGAGCAATAAATTGAAGATTTCGTGAGTTTTTAGTTTAAGCGGGAATAAATCGTCCACTGAGACAGCAAAGAGAGGAAGCGGGAAGTGGAGTCATTGTTTAAAATGCTGTTCATAATTCATCTTTGCTAATGGTGAGTTATTTGATTTTGATGTTTTGTTTGAATTGTGCTAGAAGCAAATAAATATGCTTTGAGAATATTGTTATCAAAATTTTTTTAAAGATACCTTTTACAATCCCATTGGATAGTTTTTACTCTCTCCTTATATAAAACAAAAACTTGGAAACGAAATAAAAACTGTTTTAGGAGAGAATAGGTCAGTCTTTAAAGTTTATTTGTTTTTTGTTAATTATTTTTTTAAACTACTTACACGATCTTTATGAAACTTTTACTAATGTTTGAGGCCAACTGCCACACGGATATAATAGGCTAACGAGCATTGATTGAAAAGTTATATAGTTTTGTGAAACCCCCTCGTATTGGGCGCCACGATTCAACTTCATACTAAGGCGAGATACCGTAATCAATGAACCGGTTTTAAAGGTGATAAAAAAGTTCATACAGTTGCAATATGTTGTATTGCTTGGCTAAATCTTTAACCTTTTTGGAGGTGGTATGCAATGCCGTATTTATTACTGTGTGCGTGTTTTTTAATAAGATAGAATATGGTAAAGGTTGATTTTTAATACTTCTGATTATTTTGTTGTACTTTGGTAATTAATTTCGATTAAATTTTTTAAAAACTGAATACATTTACTATATAATTATTCGTTATTTTTTAGTCAGCATCTTTAAAATGGTTTTGCTTTGGTACATTTGTTGTAAGATTCAGTTTGCAAGTTCTTTACGTGCAAATACTTTAAATACCCTTATATTTTAATAAGCAATGACAAGTGCCTCATGTTTTCTCCTAAACTGGGTCTTAACAACAATTTTCGTATTTTTTATCATAAGTAGTTTTTGTTCAACGTTGATTCTATGTCAGTCAGACAGGACAAAGGCACTTAAAGATGTAAACCGCCAACTTTCAGTCTATCCCCGACAGATTTATTGAAATCTAAGAATAGCTTGTTAGGTGTTAAGGGGATCCGCCTCCATTAAACCAAATTTTCATATTTGTGGTAATTTTTCAACTTTTTCTCTGATAATTCCTAAAACACTATATATATAGTTGGAATATGACAAAAATATATATTTTTACCTAAATCTTTATACATAATTATATAAGCTATGTATATTTTGGGGGGGGGGGGGGTGATATTATTAAAAGTTTAAATAACTTTTTTGTTTTAAAAGTTAAAAAAAATTAACATTTTCTTGTTCTTTATAATCTACCTTATTTTTAATGCTATAAAAACCATTGTAACATAACAAAAAACAATTTCAAGCAACTATTAGTAAAACTTTTCAAATTTAACCAAGTTTAACAAGGTTATAAAAAATAATAGTATTTAATGGTATATAAGGTTGCCTATACCATTAAAAATAGTACATGGTGTAAGGGTGGTGTGGTAAAAATTTCATTAGGCTAGTTCAAAAACTTTAGATTTTATTCAACAAAATGTTATAAAAGCCTTGATTTTCGGGAAATTGCGTACAAAGTCTGCGGACATCCGAAAGTCTTTTTTTCCTACTAAAAACTCCCCTGCTCCATCTGTAGCCCCTTCTTTTGCTTTTTTCTCTTGCTCTTCTGTAATCTCTCTGCTTTTGAGTAACTTTCTGTAGTTTTTGTACTTCTGTGATGCAATTTCTTTCTTTGTGAGCAACCTTTTTGAATCTTTTTTGGCTGGATAATACGAAAAATCCAGAAATACACCACTTTAGTTTTTTTTTTCCAAGGAAAATATGACCAGATATGCATAAAACTTGACATACGTGTTCTCTAAAGGATGCAGAATCATAAAATATAACTTTTAGAAAAAGTAAAAATTTTCAAAATATACCCATTTTAATGGTGGCGAATCCCCTTAAATGACCAAAACTTCAGAAAGTCGGTGTTATAAGGGTTAAGTTCCGAACATAATGCAATAGTATTTTTTCCAAAAAAAACTTTGTTATTTAACAAGATATTATGAATAATAAAAGAGCTTAGCTATTGAAAAGTAGAAAAAATGTACACAGTTTCTTACATGTACTTTTATTTGACACGAAAACAAATTAAAGTTGTTAATATGCAGCTCACGTGTTAAAACGACGTATTTTTCTGAGAATTAAAAAAAATTGTTTTTAAAAGAAAATTTTACGTTAGGCAACAAGACCTTTTTTAGTGATACATTATTCAAAATGGTTTCAAAAATAGTTCCTCTGTCAAAATTCGATAGTGGTTTACAAACGCTTTTAAAAGCATACAATGTTTATTTACTTGATTATGAATTGTACCGGAAAGAACGGGTGTAATTTCACCACTATAACCAAAGTTTATATTAACTACTGATTGCGATAGTTTGTCCAAATATAACTGTTACACGTATCGTATAAATTACTTCACATTCTCGGTGAGGCTTCGGATACTAAAGCAACATTAGACAATGCGAAATGGTTGTTACAGTTCCCACATTATAACCCCAACCTTGGTTTGCATTTACCACTCGTAAAATGTACAGTAACTTTATAGCAGCTATCCCACAGCTTTTATCTCTGTATAAGGAGAGTTACATGCTATACGTGTAGAGGTTTTTGGTAGACCTTGGTTACTCCCTCGGTCACTATTTGAAGAAGTTTATTTCATAATCGCTGACACACAAGCAATTATTCCTAAAACTTTCCACGGAATAAACTATTGAAAAACTAAACCGCAAACTGAAGCTACGGGTGTTAAAAGTATAAACATTTTGCATACAGTTATGCTTTGGCATGTTGTCAGTTAAATGTAGATATAACAAGATGCAAAGGAAATATTTCCAATACAAATATCTACACAAATCTGTTACAGCATATGTTTATCTATTACGGTTTTCTTACAATAATCGTTTCATCCGTAGAAGCTATACATG
>JAGFPH010004608.1:46028-66735 GCA_018207615.1 Philaenus spumarius | reverse complement strand
ATGTTTTTAGAAGGTCCCATCGGTGGTTGGCGTGCGAAGCACGCAGGAGTCTCCCCTAGTACACTCTAAAAGAGAACTAAATAAAAACGCTCAAATACTGCGAACGGACACAGCAAGAATAGTAGGACCATGGGTTTACTAGATAAAGAGGGCAGAAACTAAGATAAAATAGATCCATTAAGTAGCACAAGCACGTGCTGAGGAAGGAAGCATCAATGTAGAAAAATGTCAAGACTTTAGGAACTAACTTGATTGGAATGAGAAAAAACCTATGCAACTGTGTATGGACAGTAAAATTAGAACTAAAGAGGGGGTGGGGATAAGCGTGGTGACCACAACTTTGGAGCGAGAAAGGCAGAATATGAAGAATACAAAGTAGGTAGGAGAGAACAGTTCCCAATAAACCATTCGAAGTCATAAAAGTAATGAGAACAATCAGTGAGTAAGGTGGTCTCATGTGAACGGATGTATATTGAGTGAAATGAGTATGTGCTGCAGAAAAGGTAAAGAGGCTTGGAATGACAAGGGTAGTAAAGAAAAAATGATGGATTAACTTAATGTTACAAATCATATTATAATAAATCATCCGCAGTCTTTAAGTGATGAAGGATCGATGAAGGATAATATAAAGAGGGTTTATTGCAAATTGTTTTAAATTGTCGTTTATCTAACGCATTATGATTATTTAAACGACTACCGGTATATCGATAGTCAACTTCTCCAAATATCTGGGCTTAATTAGATAAGTTGGAAATGTACGATACCATTGTGTTAGGAAACACGTTTCACGTCATTAACTTTATGGAATTTCACTACATTATGACAATAGAGGGTGCTAATTACCACAAGGGTAGAACAATGGGTGGATCTTTAGTTTGTTGCACACGTACAATATTAGTTTAGATGACTTACAAGTGTTGCCAACTTAAATTGCATTGATTAATTTACCGAATTAGGTAGATATCGTTCATAGATATGGTCATAAGAAAGCTTGTTCGAACAAAAGTAGCATGCTTACACCATGTACAGTATAGAAAGATCCCAATAGTGAGGTAATTACTCTCTCCAGGAGGATTTATACTGCCCCATCTGTTCTGTTTAAAACTTGAGATAAACAATATTAGTGCATGTTTAACTTGTTTGACAAATCATCTGTTTTGTTTAGAGCGTTGAACTGAATGACAAACAGGATGTCCTTAAGTTGGTTGTAATGTAAATATCGACTAAAATGTCACGTAGTCTAAAGTAAACAGGAAAGATAAAGGCTTGGGATAAATGTATTGTAAGCTCGTTACGCTTTACGTGAAACTACGCGGAAGGGGAACGTTTCTACTTGCTGTAGGTTACAGTCCAATTATCTTTCCTTATTCCAACTCCTGAAAACTATTTCTTTGCTAAATTCATATGGGGCGGATTTCCTTATGGTACAATCAAACCATTAATTTCAGATTAAAACATTTACATTAGATTTATGTTTGATAAGCCTAGATATGATCATCCTATACAACATGTTAAATATTTCCATTTGGGAAATATATATTTTTACATATCTATATAAAAGCGAAATACCGCTCACTCACTCACTCACTGACTCACTCATCACGATTTCTCAAAAACTACCGAACGAATTGAAATGAAATTTGGTATGTAGCTTCTCTAGGGCCATAGGTGTTCACTAAGAAAGGGTTTGACAAAATTCGAAATTTTAGGGGGGGTTTGGGGGGGATTAACGTTATTAAAAAACGATTTCTTCAAAACTACCGAACGGATTGGAATTAAATTTGGTATGTAGCTTCCTCTAGGGGCCATAAGTGTTCACTAAAAAAGGGTTTTAAAAAATTGGAAATTTTAGAGGGGCTTGGGGGGTAAAAATTACTAAATCACGATTTCTCCAAAATTACCGATCAGATTGGAATGAAATTTGGTATGTAGCTTCCTCTAGGGCCATAGGCGCTCGCTAAGAAAGGGTTTCAAATAATTCGAAATATTAGGGGGAGTTTGGGTGGATCAAAATTACTAAAATCATAATTTCAGTTCTTTTATTATTATGATAATAGTGCTTTTATTATTTAAGATCTATATATATAAAAGCCAAATACCACTCACTGACTGAACACTTAAAAAGAATACAATTACTTTAAAAAGATTGAAAATGAAAACCACCATGGGCAACGCCGTACGGGTCAGCTAGTTACTTATAAGTTTTGCTAGAAGTGATGGTAGGGAAAATTTAAATAAAGGCCAGAAAGCAGATTTTATTAGTAATAAATTAAATACTCCATTAACCAAACTTAATTTAACGCTATTCAAACTTATCATCAACAATGTTTAACTCATTAGATTTACACATTACAGAGTGTTTAGACAAAAATGAATTTAAAAGTTTGGTACGAGAATGGCTCTTTATTTTATTGATTTTGTTCGGCGTTTTCCCCCACAAATTATGACGGAACAGTGATGACATCAATATACGGTTTCAGATTGTCTGTCTATCCGGTCATCCGTCAAAGCCATTTTCCTCCGAGGCAGTTTGACGTAGCAGCCGGACATTTGGCGAAATGATAGACACTGGCCAAACACAGAACTTAAAGTATTAACAACAAACTGAAAATTTTAGAGGCACTTTAGGGAGTAAATCTTTTTAAGCCCAGTGAGTGATTTATCAAATCAAAGGAAATTAGTTGGAGAATACAAAGCTATGTATTTAATTCTGTACAAACATCTTTTCTTTAAATTTGTTTTAGAAAATGCTTAAAACGCTTCTCACTTACAATCTTTTAAAATGCCACAACAATCTGTAAAAATACAAGAATATATTTCCTTATGTATACATTGAAAAATAATGGTTAAATAATGGTTAATGGTCCGATTTTTATTTATAGAAATATATAATATTATCCTGTAATTTACGCATATGAAACATTCAAACATTAAATCACATTCTATCTCACCGATGCACAGATCATTATATTTTCGATATAGTCAAACTTGAACTATTGGAAATTTATTACTTTTTCGTGCAATTTTAAACTTATGGTCCGGAAACTTAAAATTATATTTTGACTCTCACCTGACTGTTTTGTTAGAATAAATTTTATTTTGTTGTATGCATTAATGGAAAAAGGCGTTCATTTATGAGGATTTAAATTGTGCATGTAAACTAAAAAGATTTAAGATTAAATTTTATGTTACGTTGAATATTTGATATTTTGTAAATAGTTTGAAATGTAGTTGGAGCTTTGTGTGATCAAGTTTAAAACAGAAGGGATTAATGAACTTGATTACGTGTGCATTATTGGGCACAATTTTGACACCTGTCAGCCGCTTTTCCCGGTCTGGCGTTAATATTCAGAATACACCAAATAGGGGTTTCTTTAATGTAGATTTTATTTTATTATTCTTTTTCTATTATAATGTATTGCGTTTTATTACAAAATGGCTTCTATACATTTTCAAAGCAGCCCAGTAATTGAATGAATTACCGATTGCAAGTTGAACAATAGTAATTTTAAACAAAAATCCTTACTCCTAAGTAGTAGTAGTAGTGTAGCCATTTCAAATCAAAATTACTCCATTACCTAAAAAAAACTCTTATAAGCTAGGGATTTGGTATTTAGGCCTATGTTACTTTAATTATTTACATTTTGCTACTGTAATAACATACTAAAAGTCCTCGCAAAAAAAAATGTGCTACGGCCCCATCTTGGAAAATGGCGTCCAAAAACCAGTTTTCCCCCCATAACTCAAAAACTATTTCTCATATAAAAATGTTTGTCGCAAAAAGAGCTAAAACTTTTGTATTTAGCAATTTTCAATAAAATTAACCGTTTAGCCATATTTAAGTCGAGTAAACGTAACAATTTGTGCTACCATTAACGAAATGTTTTCCCCAAATATTTTACTAAATAAAAAATGTAATTGTTAAAATGTCTGTTTACTTTCCAGCGATAGTATCTGTATTTTACTTAAAATTTATTTAAAAATGTCAGTTATTTATTTCTAATATTTAAGGAATATTGAGTGAAATGTCTGCAATGTCAATACCAAAACCGAGGCACTAATTTGACCTCTACAGTTCATGTTTATCATCAGGAGATATTTGTGGTGTATTTTATCACCGGTAGAATGCGCGTATTTAATCACAACGTGTATTTCAGAAGAGATTGTATATTTCATTCGTGTTTTATTAATCGATTAATATATTGCTTTGGAAAGTTCATATCGGTCACGTAACAAATTCATTAAAATAGAATTAAATTTCAAATCAATTTTGAAATTGAGGCTCGATTCATACTTGTATTAGTGACAGAAATGAATATTTTTAATGCGAAATATTGAAACAATGGTTAGAACATTGCTAGTACTAATCACTAAAGAGAAACTATTTATATTATATACAGTTTTTACTCAGTATAATTTAAAGTAGATTGATTTTGACGGTAATTGTATCAGGTCAAATATTTCTTGAGCTATTGTTGTATGAATAAAAGGAATTGTGCACAGAAGCTTTTAAGGTTTTACAAATTTTAACATTCTCAAATCTATGAAATAGTTGTTTGTTATTGGACTAGCCGTTAACCAATGATGCAAGTTTGTATTCTTACAATAATAAAGAAGCGATTTTGTTGTGTTATCAGTATAATGTTTAATATGTATTGGAAAACATCCTTAAATAATTGGGGCTGCTCTATTTAACAAACTTCTAGAGTTTATAAAATGTAGAACCAAATTTAAATAAAGCCAACGACGATGGGGTTTTGTTGTCCATGTTCATCTACTCCGTGATCAACACACAAGGTCATATAAGGGTAATTTAGAAAATTCTTATTTCACTAGGTGACCAGGTATTATTTTCCCCCTTTATATTGTTATTTTAAGTATTTTGTTAAATTTGGTTAAACCTTTTAGTATTTGTATATTGTGTTGTACTGTATTTTGAATTTTGTAGGATACTCTTGATTAAATGTTGTATATTTTTGTAATTTATTTTGGGGTATCTTTTTGATTTTTGAGTGTGGTTTTACAGATTCTTTTACTGTCACACTCTGTTTAGCCACATTTCACAAACACTTTTATTGGAATAAATCAGTTTTTACGCTAACAGACATCTGAAAAAATGCAAGAGCGTAAAGCTTAAAAAGTTAATTCTCTAAGGATATTATTTATTATCAATATGTGTGAATGTACTATAATTTTAAAAGACCAAGATTATAACAATAATATAAAATACATTTTCAATTAGTAGTAGAGTATCAAAATAAAATATGAGGATAGAAAGAAATACATTTAAAAAAATAAAAAGACATCATCCATCACATTTAAGAAGCCATCACATGTTTGGAAGAAGGTGCACATCTACTTAATAGTAGAAAACGTTTATAAAAAATATGCCAGAATGTGTGTCGACCGCTTATTGTGACGGAGTGGACATTTTTAACTGAAGTTGTCGAATAAGTTATTGCTATGATAACATGGAGCATACTGAGTAACTCCGATGCTTATTGGGAAAACACAATGATATTCTGATATTTTTGACCATAACAACTAGCTGTATGAAATAGCAGATTAAAACAGCTTTTTGGTTAACCAGCTTCAACAATTCAAAACAAAGGAACATTATTTAAAATATCAAGGCTTGTTAAAATATAGTCCAGTTTGAATTTCGTGAGCTAAGCGAGAACGTTAATGTTTTCTCCTAGTTTTATGTAGAAAATAACACAGAATAAAACCGAAATAAGTAATGTACATTGTTCAAAAGAGGGGTTGATAAATTTTCCCTTCCTCTACTACAGTCATTTTAATGCGATGTCATTAAGTAAAACTCGTCCTGCGTTGCGTCTAATTATTAAATAAAATAAACAAAATGATGGCACGAGCGTTGGTGTTGTTAAAACCTTGTTGCTTTTAAATCAATGGGAAAGGGGGGATATTTCTGCGAAGCTTTTATCGGGTTTTAACTATTTGCGCCACTGTATAATGAAAGGAATTATTAACTTTGCAGCACATGTGTAGGAATGCGATAGCGTTATGCTCAGCCAACATCAGCTACAAAAGTTTGTATCTACAGAGGTTACAGGGATAAGACAAGTGAATCTCTGCAGTTTTAATAATAACTGTTCTTTGGAAGTTCAACTAAATTAAAAAAAACTAGAATGGTCAATGTTTATTAGTACGTTTGTTCACTTTTTAGCGAATTTCCATAGGAAAAATGAGCTATTGCAGTGTCCCTTATGGTAATACCCAAGGTCGGGAGTAGCAAATAAGCATCGATCATGGTCTCCGGAACACGTTTTGGGGTGTCATTAAAACTCATATATGTATATGTGTTCGCACTCTAGCGGCCGCATTTTAAGTCTGATTTTGTCCAAATTTGGTACACATGTTGGTTATCTACGTCGCTCGGACGAGTTCGTTAGCCAAACAAATCTAATAATCGGAAGCACACTTTTTGACAGGAAGTAACAATTTTTAGAGATTTTTCCTACGAGAATGAATATTTTTTAGAGTGTTTTCTAAAAATATAAATGTGGGATGTTATTCTGCACATATTGTTTTTTTACGCGACCTTACAGCTTGCTTGGTTCCCCCAAAATTTATCAAAACGTAAAATACCATAAAAGTACCCGGTTCAAAGCCATGTGGTGGATTTTACCGTGGGGTCGGCGTACGAAGCACGCAATGCATTGTGTATTGAAGATACTCCCAATATGCGAAATGGGTTGCGAAGCACGCAATGCTTTGTGTATTGAAGATACTCCCAATATGCGGAATGGCGTGCGAAGCACGCAATGCTTTGTGTATTGAAGATACTCCCAATATGCGGAATGGCGTGCGAAGCATTTTGCAGCTATTCAGAACCGTCGTGAATAGAACTATTTCCCAAATTGTTGGTTGAAACCCTAAAACATAGGCCTATAAACTTAATTTTGGAAATTCGCTCAACTCACGTCAGCGGTTCAGCTGCGTGGTCGAATTATTTAAAATTAAAATGTCAACATTGTCCTTTATTTCGGTGAATATAGGGGCACACAATTATACGTTCTCTGTGGTATAGACTTCCAATAACGTAATTGGTCTCTTCACATTACCCCAAAATATTTGAAATCACGTTAGAGAGGGGAGGGGGAACAATCACTCGTTGCCGGGCGCTAAGTGGCTCTTCACCCTACGCTAGCTGATATTGGCTGTTGGAGTGTTCTCCGCCAGACTTCTAAACTTTAACATTTAATACGAGAGTTTATTTATGCTGCCAGGCACTCTTAACGAATTGTTACAGAGAACTTGTTGTAGAAACTGTTGGGTTCGTTTGGTATTTTGAAAGTACATCGCCAATTGTATTCCTATTGAAAACCATGTAGGTGCATTTATTATTTAACTCAAACCTGGTGAGGTGAACTTTTATATACAGAGTGATTTAAAAAAATCTTACCACCTCTATTATTTACAAGTAGGAAAGAGATAAGCAAAAACTGGACATTTATTCGTATACTAGGTGAAAACCCTGCGTGGTCCGCACGCCAACCCCGTTGGAACCTTTTATACTCATAATCATGTTATGTTTTCTTTATAAAAAAGGGGTAGGATTAATAATAACCCCAAAACTAATAGGTTAAATAATGTTAAATGTTCAAATCAAATTATTTCGTATATTTTATAACAGCAGTTTGTAATAAAGGAGAAAAGAACCAGCAAAGCTCAGGTCTACACTTTAATAAAAACCTAACCTAAAAGTTAGAAATACAAATAATTGCTTCAAAGTTTGAAATCAGCTGTTAATGGAAATATTTGAGCAAAACGTTGTTTTATCTGTTATTTCATTCAATTGATTGCTGTTAAAACAAATGTTAATACATGTGTTGGTTCATCAGTCTAGGCGTAACCTATGATTTTTCCGACGAAATGTACGAATATTGAAATTAAATTTGTTTTATCAAAATGAGTTATAGCCTATGTTACTCAGGAATGGTGTAGCTCTTTCTTAGTAAAACTATTTTTTCAATCGGTTCAGTAGTATAGAGATTACCCTACATAAAAACAAAGAAACAAATTTTACCTATTTATAATATTAGTATAGATAGGAGAAACCTTCCTTAACCTGTTTACAAAAACACAAACCCCTCATCACCCTCATACCACCCCATTTTTGAAATTTGTAACTAACACATGTCATATAACTTTTGATACTTTAAATTAAAGCTCTTTAAGAAGCATGAATTTCTACGGTAAGAAAATAAATCGCCCCATTGATTCGCTCGCCAAACTGACAAATTGGGCGTTTTTACAGCAATCTTTCAGAAATTTAGAATAGGTACGAAACGATACTGTTAAATGTCGGATTCTGTTAAATAACGTAAATCACTGTCAATGTGAGAGTTAATACAATTTTACCAATTGTTTTGAATTAAAATTGAACACGTTAAATGTCAAAGCGCGTAGAAATTTGACAATTTAAAACTCAAAGTTTTTGTTGAAACGACATAGCTTGACAAATAACTTCGTTTGCACAATTTTCAATGTTGTCCAGTGTAATGTGGTATTACTGTAATTACATATGGCACGTCAGTACACATCAATGAATTATCATCTGGGCTTAACCTAAAAGCTTGATAAGCTTAAAAGTAAATTTAGTTATGCGCTCACTATTTAAATATGCAGAGTAACCTTCTTGTGTACATATGGCTTGATTGAAATACTACATTAACGTTTGTGACCAGCTGTATCACCCATTTAAAACAAATAACAGAGATTCAAATTGACAATTTAAAAAAAAATCGTTTAAAGTGTTATTTTAAAATCAAAATAATTAGTAAAACTGCATTTAATTTACATATTGACAGGTTTTAAATATTTTAGTAGAGTTTCGTTATTAAATAATTAATGTGAAATTCTAAAAACATTGCTTTAAAACCACTCGAAATGATGGATCAACTTTTAATTTATTTTGTAAATGGGATTTATAAGGGTTTATCTAAAGGTGAACAGCTGTCCCCGAGATTAGATTCAAAGGATATGAATAACTGCTATTCATGGACTTATGGACAGAGTTTTATAATTTTGGTGTTATTTGAAAGAGTTTTATAATTACATTACAAAATAATGATAAATGACAAACAAATTTATCACTGAACAGTCAAACATTCTTCGAACTTTCATTAACTATTACGTTTCGTCAAGATTTGTCTGAAAAAAATGGTTCTTCGACAATTATATTTAATTAACTTAAGAAACACACTCTAAGACCAAGTTTATTAAAATCGGTGCAGCATAACTCTAGAAAAAGTGGTTACAAGATCAATCTTTCTCAAGCAATATACAAACTTTTATTTTTCACTTTTCACCCGCGTTATGGAAATAAAAAATCTGAAATATCATAAAAATAAAAAAATTTAATGTTTTATGACTAATCTCAAAATTTACATTTAAGCTTCTGTTTGAAATATGGTGCTAAAATAAATAAAATGTGCGATTTTGTGCACCCTTTCTAAATCTCAACTTTTAGTAAGTTAAGTAAAAGCTGATTATTTTAGTTGTAACATAACTTATAGATTATCTAAATATACTTCCTAATTCCGATATCAGATGATTAGTTTTTGTGTTAAATCGTTACAAACAAAGATAGACTATTATTTAACCTTACATTACTATTATTATGTTATTATAATTATTATTCTATTAACATAGAAAAAAAGAAATGAAGTTAACATCTTATAAATAGTTTGTTGTCTCAAAAACAATTGTAAAATAAGGCATACAATTCAACTGAATTCCGCGTTAAATGGATTTAGAGGTTGGTTTGGCCAGCTTTAACCACAAAATACTCAAAATTGGTGAATTTTTCACAAGCCCTTTACTTTAAGAATTTTGAAAAAAACCATTTGAACCCATGTTACTCGGAAGGTAATGTTTAATGTTACTCTGAAGGTAACGTTTATTAAACCAGTAAAGTTTCATTAATATAAACTTAATTACTCAGTACGTACGTGAGTAACATATAATATAACATCTGATTTCACCCATCATCTGTAATACTTAAACAAAATGCAGCGTAGATTATACTTTGGGGTTATGTTTACAATTTCAATCATTATAATTTCTTTTGAAGTTGATATTTTTGAAACGTGAGTTATAGAACTAAGGTATACTATAATACGTTATAAGATTTACATTGAGGTTGTAAACTGTATATCAATACAATCGTATAACATCAGTATATTCGTTTATACAAATTTAAAGAAAAGTGATAGACTACCTATTCGTTTAACTTAGGAAACGTTCGTTCGTCTTCGTATACCATATAAACATATTCCATTATTAATTTATTCACTATAATATTAATAATTTCCAAATCATTTGATCTATCAATATAAAATAAAAAAGACACTAAAAGATAATATTTATCTTTCTTTATTTATATGTATAATAACGTATATAAATACAAAATGTTAACAAATAGGCCCACAGTTTTATAATCCTTATAATTGTATACCTTTAACGAGTTAAATAGCCCCACTGGCATTGTTAGGTAGACCTAGATAAAATCTGTTGTTTTTTAATAGCATTTTTCTAAATAAATGATGTATTTCTAATGTGTATCTAATTAATCTTCCTGTCATTTTTCAAGGGGGCGTTCTATAAATAGTTATAAATATAATTTAACACATCTATCTTTTAATTATTTTTGTAATGGAATATATGAACTTATAGAATCAAGTTATACGTATATAGAAACATACATATAATATAAGTGAATTACAAATTTTGGCACGTAACTTAGATCAGACAGAAATATAACAAGCTACGTGATCCGTAGACAGATCTGAAATGTTATTCAGCACGTGGCTACTGACACAAGCTCCAACATACTGTACTGTGCTTTTTTATGTTTGTAGTACTTTTTATGCACAGAAATATTCTCCAGATCACTCAGCTCTTCTGGTCTTCATAATCTGATCATTTGCTAAAAATGTTCTTGATTCTATTATTAAATTAGTATAATTTTCATCGAGTTTAAATTATGGAATCGTTCTTTGGAGGAAAATTTTACAAAGCAAATGAATAAACTTGTTTTCTCGTTTATAGCAAGCAATATGAATCATGTCATAGCAAGTGTATTGACGTTTCTTGCATTTATATCTTTATAAGTATTTTAAGTTTAAGAGGTCCTCAGTTTGTAGTTTGACCTTATACACTCTCGGAATTTATTAGCATAACTAGCATAGACTAAAAGTATCAATAATAAAAAAAAAACATAGCTAATATTATGTGGTATGCTTGAAAGGGTTTTGCTTAATAATTGACGTCCAACTAATTTTTTTTCAAGATATTGAGTCTCTTTTATATATTTACAATATAATGTTTTTCCCCTGTCTTCGTTTGCTTATATATTATTTGACAAAATTGTTTTAATGTAATTTAGCTCCTTAATTACTAATAAAAATTAATGATTAGTTATTTTTTATTTTTATGTACAAAAAATAATAGCTTCTGAAATAAAAATGAAAAACATTATTTTAAAATAATTTTATTTCAATACAAATAAAAAAATATTAAAAATTAAAAACATATTATTATTTAAAAATCAGTCAACAGTCAATGTAACAATATTATAACTAAAATTAAACGCATCATAGTAAAAAACAAAACAACCTAAGAACATACGCACAAAGTACATGAATTAATTGATTTTATAATATTAGGCCAACGAATTTCACAGCCGACAGGGCTGCCAATATAATTAGCATAACCATCTTTTCCTTATATTTAATTGTACATTCCCCGATCTCTGCCAAACAGAGACAGAAATGATTTTGTATTTCCCGTTATATCTTTAAAACTTTATGAGACGGAAGTTAATTGTTAATGTATTTTTATAAATTTGATACTATGTGCTACGTTTCATTGGTATTTGAAAACATATTCAAAAGTTAGCAAAAGTTGTAATCTGCCTATATTAATCTAACCGAAAAATGGAGTCTAATATAATAAAATGGATTTTGATGAGATTGTCTTGGAATTCTAAATCGTTGAACAGGAAAATTCTATTTTTATATTCCGTGTTTACGTAATTTTAACAGAGTAGATGTCTTTCTAGCAATGCGGTGGTTGGTTTTTAATAATGTTTTCTGTGCTTGTCAGTATTAAAATAACCACAAATGAAATATACGCTTTTGCTTCTCTTCAAATTAGAGTTTTAACACCTTCATTTTCCAAGAAGTCATACTGGGTTAATGTATAATCACATTTTTTTTTAACGTGAAATAAAAATCATGATACAAATATTAATTTATACATTCTAGTTAACTGTGTTTGTCAGCAATCCTTTGACTTGCAATAATAGTATGGACGTCATTGTGTTTAGCATCAAAATTGATATACAAGTGCCAATTTTTCCAGATATTTAGCATCGACAAATTTTATTGGACGCTATTTTGAAACAAATAAGTTGAAATTTTTAAAAAATCGGAAAAACTGCTACCTATTTGTCAAAACTTTGAATTCATTTTGGTATTTAATATCTCAATTTGTTCTGTCGTTATCTTAATTTTTAGTATAATATAAAATGGCTGACAATCGGTAAATTAACTATTTTAAACATATTTTGATGGTACTTTTGATTTGAAAGAACATTCTAAAAATCGGTTCCAGAGAGTTTCATAACACCCCGTATTATCTTCAAATTAAATAACTAATTCGTAAGCGTTTGGATGTTTCGCTCAGTTTGTTCATACGTTTAACATCTAAAACAGCGAAAACTTCGTACCAACGTCTTTCTGACACTGTTTTTCAACTTAAAAAGTTGTGAGTCCTCTTAATGTACGTTCTTAAAGGCTATGTGCGTTTGTCTTTTACCCTAATTGCTAGAAATCGACGGCAACGTCTTTCAATAAAAGGTTTAATTAAGTAAATATTTATTATTTTTATGTATTCTTTGGGGTTTCAAACAACAATTTCCATATTTTAGGTCACACGTACCTAAAAAGAATAATGTAAATTTATTTCCCTGATTATTAATTTATAAATAGATTCCGAAACACGAGATTACGAATGCATGTTGCAACAATCTCGCGGCTTGCGATTCAGGAAGGCTGTGGCGCTACTAGAATCTACAAAAATCGTCTCATGTATTAAATAGTACTTGTAGTAGAGTGGGTACCTCTATATTTCAGTCCAGCATCGTCAGTCCGTCCCTCTTCTCTCCGCGCTACCACAATGCCACTGACTGTACTTGGACGAATTTCATTAAAATCACACTGAACAATCAGTGTGAAGAAGAACCTTGACATCTAGATACAATTTGACTTCATTTATGTTACCAAAGTTTAACCCTTTAGTTAATATCACAAATCTATTTATATAAAAATCTCGTGTCACAGTGTTTGTTATCGAATTCCTCCGAAACCGCCTAACCGATTATTATGAAATTTTGTGTGTATATTTGCTAGGTCAGAGAATAGGTCGTAGGCTAATTTTTATACCCCTAGGTGATAAGGGTGTTAGTAACGTCCCCTAAAACAATAAAAATATTAATTTGTATACTTTCCAAGCTAGAGAGGTGAAATTTTGTTCACTGATGTCTTACAAGATACATATAAAATATAATCCATTTTTATATTTTGTCACGGTTTGCTAAGGGGTGAAAATGTAATAACAACCCCTGAAACTATAAATATTAATTGAATGCGGCCTAGGAACGTGAAATTTGGTACACATATTCCACATAGGCGCTAGAGGCGCACTAAGAAAGGATTTTAAAATATTTGGTGTTTAAGGGTTAAAACAACCCCTAAAACAATAATTGTTGTTTGTTATAATTTCCTTAAAGCTAGAAATCTGAAGTTATGTAAATTTATTTCTTACAAGATACATATAAAAAATAAAAATTTTTACATTTTGTTACGTGGTGCTAAGGGGTGAAAATGTAACAGCAACCAATAAAACAATAAATATTAATTAGAATTCTTTGCTTAAAGCTAGAGAGCTAAACTATGGAACTCATTAATTCATTTTAAGAAAATATTTAAAGACGTAAGGTGATCAAAACTATCCCAATCTATAGATTGGCATAAAGACGTATCTGGGTGATCTGCAACATCCAGCTAAGACTGTGATTTTAACAGTCTGTAGATTTGGCGGCTGAAAAAGAAGACGCTCATCACTCTGAATTCTTTAATTTTAAATTGCTTTATCTTATTCAATCCAAATACCATGACAAAGACGATTGACGGACCGCAAGTGAACAATAACTACCAAACTAATTGAAAATATTATGTAATAATTCACTTTCGCTCAATAAAAGATAAGAGTAAAATATTACAAATAATGTAACATAGTGATGAAAAAAAATTCCCAGTAGCGAAGCACGGGTATTCAGCTAGTATTTTTATAAAAATATACTTTCTACTATTTTCAATTTAAAGATCCATTCATTATTTAATTCATATTTCAATAGAACTTGTACATTATGTCAAGAAGGTTAATAGAGGAAATTCGGTTTCTTGATATAATAAATAATAATAAATATTTAACAATAATTGGATAGGTTGTATTTTGTACTGATATTATACGTAGCTTATAATAAACAACAATAACTCATAATGATTTTTAACGGTACCTCATGTTCACTTCTTCAAACAAATATACTTACTTATCTTAGTAGTGCCTTATTGGTTCTTATGTCCTTGAGGAAACAAGTCGTACATTTAAAAATTTTCTGCGATTGGGTGTTGGTTTTTTTGTGTGTTATTGTGTAGCTTTAAGTGTAATAACAGTTATGTTGCCACTTCCAATAACATTAATTAGTTTAAAAAAATTCTAAATACTCAATAATGTATTTAGAGATTTTAATTGTGAGGTTGGAACTATTTCCTTGCCCTTCGATTTAAATCCAAACTATAAATATAGAGAAATAAGGTAAAATACACAGAGTTTTATAAAATTATCATGTAAGACTAACTAATATTTCCTACGAAATTTATTACATTTATTAACAGATTGTAATTAAAAACAAGCAGGTTGAGAGAGTAAACAATACCCTCGATTCAGCGAGCAGATGGATGGGCAAGGCCTGGATAAGGTATTGTTCCGAAGGTATATCTTCATTATAAATACACATCTCTGTTACAAGTGAATTATCACTTCTCCTGCTGAGCCATTGTATTGTATTCTACCATCTATTGCGCGCTGAATTACATTATATATTTTGATCTAAAGTGGGGCACCCCGGATCATTTATTTACTCTTTTTTTTTAATTTGTAAGGTAAAGTTGTTTTTGTATAAAAAAAGTAAAATTAATTTCATATTGAAAAGTTTTGATTGAGTTTGTTTCTTCCATTCTAAAAAACATAGAAATAATAATGAATTCAAATAATATATTATGAATTTGAACTACTGTACTATCGTCTAGTTTTGCTGGTTTTATTCCCCTTCCCCAAATTTTTATTTTATTACGGAAAAACATTTTAATAGGACCCAAAAATAACTTATTAAATTTACTTGGGTAACTGACTACTAGTTGTTTCAATCTTGATCGTCTTACATATTGGTTTAAAACTTCTAGTAAGGAAATTAAAATCCTCGTAGTCCTTGGTCTTATAATTTATATATTTATCTATTTCATCAACATTTTACTTTTTAGTACTGATAGTTTTTACGTTTATAAATATACTAGCTGGCCCGATCCAGCTTTGCACGGATAGACAAATCAAAGTTAAATGTATATTACCAAAAAATATATTATATCAATAAATATATTACACTATGTATTTCTTATGGGGATTTTTAGTAACTTTGATGCTCCTAAATCTCCCCTAAAATTTCGACTTTTTAAACCCTATCTTAGCTAGCACCTATGGCCCTAGCGGAAGCTACATACCAAATTTCGTTCCAATCCATTCGGTGGTTTTGGAGAAATCGTGATTTAGCAACTTTGACTCCCCAAACCCCTTCTAAAATTTCGAATTTTTTTGAAAACCTTCTTAGAGAGCACACATGGCTCTAGAGAAAGCTACATACCAAATTTCGTTCCAATACGTTCAGTGGTTTTGGAGAAATCGTAATTTAGTAACTTTGACCCCCAAACCCCATTTTTTTTAAACCCTTTCTTATCAGCACTTACAGAGTTAGTGGAAGCTACATACCAAATTGCAAACAAATCCGTTTAGTAGTTTTAGAGAAATCGTGATTTAGTAATTTTGACCCCCCCAAAACTCCCAATAAAATATCGAAATTTTTAAACCCATTATTAGTCAGCACTAATGGCCCTAGTACCTAGCAGAAGCTGCATACTAAATTTCGTTCCAATCCGTTCAGTAGTTTTTGAGAAATCGTGATCAGTGAGTCAGTGAATTTGGCTTTTACTTATATAAAGCTAGACGGTAACACTGATTCACTGACATTAATTATGAAGACCCCCCTCAACCTTATACTTGAATTAAAGCTCTCGACGAGAAACTTTCAGAAAATTTGCTAAAAGTTAACATTTTTAATTTTGAAAGCACCTTTTGGACGGAAAATATTTTAAATTTTTTTTCATTTTTCCACTTTGATCGCGTTTTGTACGAAAACGGTAAGAGATTTCAAACTGACGATTTTCCATCCGATTTAAGATCCGATCATCCGTTTAGCGGCTATACACCCGAGAAGGAGCTCCGGCACACAATCCTTCAAATTTCCCATGTTAATCTTATGGAAATAATGTTTAATGAGTTTGAGTCAGCTGCCAAATAAAACAGCTGATTTATGCTCTGTCACCTACGTACAAACGAGCGAAAGATTAACGACATTCTTTAGAAAATTTTCCAACTACGAGCGAAGCGAAGCAGCCATCTGAGGCCAAAGGCCGAGGCGGGGTTGGGACGCGAAGCGTCCAGGGGCAGAGCCTCTAGTTTATATATATAGAAGATAGATACTACAAATTATAGACTGAGTCTTGAGCAATAAATTAAACGACAAGACCATGGTGATATTATAGTAAAACTGCAGATATTTGAGTTCCAGTATTGTAAAACGGGAAAAATTCTAACTTTCTAAAAATATATTTAAAAAAACATGTATTTTACTGTTTTTAACTATAGACTACATTCCATACGCACAGTACTAATATTCTCTTTTTGCTTTCCTTTACGTTAACATAACATGCTCCTACTTTAACTGTTTGTAAGCACTACAATCTATATATTATATACTGGCCTGACTGACTGACCTTATCAATGTAGACCAAACATCACTTAATATAAAAATAAGAAAAAATAGAGGTATATTTTTTGGAATTATACACACACTAAGAAAGGAATGTACAAAATGTTGATCTTAAAGCTTAAAAATAGAGAAAATTCATAGGATCCCTCCCAGGCCTATAACAGATCCCTGTCTTAGCTGATTGGGATCAAAAGCTTAGCAACACAATGTTTGTTGAATGAATTTACATGCATTACCGTAGCAACCAACTTAGCCAATTTAGAATGTTAAGTATTTAGAGTTTAGTATTTTTCGCAACCAATAGCTTTCTTTAGGTTAGGTTAGCAAAATAAACAAATACAAATCAACGAGAACTCTTACTGTATATAATTGAATTCAAACATCTGTTGTTACATATCTTCTATACTAATCTTTTTTCTTTCTATACTTAATTTTATAAAGAGGTAAAGATTTGTTTTTTTGTTTGTTTGTTTGTATGTAGGGGGTAATCTCTGGCACTACTGAACCGATTGAAACAATAGCTTTACTAATAAAAAGCTACACTATCCCTGAGTAACATAGGCTATAATTCATTTCGATATAAACCTTTTTTTATTTCAATATTTGCAAATTTATTCGGAAAAAATTCTTAGGTTAGGCCTGGAATGATAAATCAACACATGTATTTACATTTATTACCATAGTAACCAATTGAATAAAATAACAGATAATATATAGCTGTTTGCTCCAATATTTCTATTACCAGCTGATTTCAAAATTTGAAGCAATTATTTGTGTATTTCTAACTTTTTGGTTAGGTTTTTGTTAAAGTGTAGACCTGAGCCTTGCTGGTTCTTTTAACCATTATTATAACTGCTGTTATAAAATATAAGAAATAATTGATTTGAACATTTAACATTATTTACCATCTTAGTTTTGAGGTTATTATTAATACTACACCTTTATTAAAAATAAAACATAACATATGTTTTTAGAAGGTTCCATTGGGGGTTGGCGTGCGGAACACGCAGGGGTCTCCCCTAGTATATTATAAAGAGGTAATTTTTTTTGTATGTAGGGGGTAATCTCTGGAACTACTGAACCGATTGAAAAAATAGTTTTACTAATAAAAATCTACACTATCTCTGAGTAACATAGGCTATAATTCATTTCGATAAAAACCTTTTTTTGTTTCAATATTTGTAAATTTAGTAGGAAATTTTTTTAGGTTAGGCCTACAGTGATAAACCAACGCATGTATTTACATTTATTACCATAGCAACTAATTGAATAAAATAACAGATAATATAGATGTTTGCTTCAATATTTCCATTAACAGCTGATTTCAAAATTTGAAGCAATTATTTTTGTATTTCTAGCTTTTAGGTTAGGGTTTTTAAGTGTAGACCTGAGAGCTTTGCTGGTTCTTTTAACTATTATTAACTGCTGTTATAAAATGTAAGAAATAATTTGGTTTGAACATTTAACATTATTTACCATCTTAGTTTTGAGGTTATTATTAATACTACAACTTTATTAAAAATAAAACATAACATATGTTTTTAGAAGGTTCCATTGGGGGTTGGCGTGCGGAATACGCAGGGGTCTCCCCTAGTATATTATAAAGAGGTAAAGTTGTTTTTTCCTTTTTTTTTCTTTTTTTATGTAGGGGGTAATCTCTGGAACTACAGAACCGATTGAAAAAATAGTTTTACTAATAAAAATCTACACTATCACTGAGTAACATAGGCTATAATTCATTTCGATAAAAACCTTTTTTTGTTTCAATATTTGTAAATTTAGTAGGAAAAAATTTTAAGGTTAGGCCTAGAGTGATAAACCAACGCATGTATTTACATTTATTACCATAGCAACTAATTGAATAAAATAACAGATAAAATAACTGTTTGATCCAATATTTCCATTAACAGCTGATTTCAAACTTTCAAGGAATTATTTTTCTATTTCTAGGTTTTAGGTTATAGTTTTAAAGTGTAGACCTGAGCCTTGCTGGTTATTTTAACCATTATTATAACTGCTGTTATAAAATATACGAAATAATTTGATTTGAACATTTAACATTATTTACCATGTTAGCTTTGAGGTTATTATTAAACCTACACCTTTATTATAAAGAAAACATAACATGATTATGTGTATAGAAGGTTCCAACGGGGTTGGCGTGTGGAGCACGCAGGGGTTTCCCCTAGTTATAAATAAAACAGATGATTTGCATCAAAACTTAACATAGTTTTAGGTTAGGCTTATGCTGAACCAACACACGTTTATTTAAAGCATTTATTTTATCACCACATCAACGAACTTGTAAAATTTAGAATCAGGTAATTATTCTTCACAACTAGGCTAACAGTTTTTTTTAGGTAAAAGCAAACACCAAGAGATATTACTATATTGTTTCCTTTAGTTGGGAAAATATGTTTTTTTAAATTTTTATTGTTGATTAGTGAGTGGTGAAATTAAAACTCTTGCCGTAATTCGAATTATTGAAAATGGTGCATTTATATTTCGATCTCTGTCTTACATTACGTGTAAGTCACCAAAACCGAAGACCCTACTAAGATCCAAGTGATTATATTATCATAATCAATCGTTATTTCCGTGTTAATATAAGAGTATACAATAATCCATTTGCATTGGTTTCGAAATGGGGTTGGTAAGCGAAGCGAGCAAGAGTGGAGCCCCTAGTGGATACTATTCAGGCTGCAACAGACCACTCATAAGGTACGCATAATGATCAAACTAAACTACGTTGTGTTTAGACACTTAGTTTCAAAATTGAAACCGCAATATAAACTAAAGGATGTAAGGAAAATATTTTTGTCCAAATCCCAAAAGTAAGTTTGATTTGAAGAAATTTCATATGTAAACATACATCGAGTGTTACATCATTTTAAAGTTCTTTGAAAAGTAAACATTTCGCGAAAACTTTTAACTTACTTAAACTTCTTTCAAGATGGCTTTCCTAAAAATACATCTTTTTTGTTTTTTTATTTTTATTTGTTGCCAATGAACAATGGGGCTCTGGGATTCAAAGAAATACTTTCCTAACATTGTTTAGGTGCGAAATAATATTATTTCATGCGGGACCAAGTATCTAGAAACGGATTCGTTTGTTCGCTATTCTCACCGCACGAGCGGTTTATTATAAAATATTCAGTTACATATCGAGACCATAGAATTAGTAACAACATATAAATAGAATGAAAAGTCTGTGTAGATTCTATTTTAGCCGAAACCTACCAACTAAGAAGTATTTTAGTAACGAATTATTCATAAAAACACCATAAAAAGAGTTAAAAATAGCAAAGGAAAACTGTTAATATATTTTCACAATTTCAAAACGTGTTATAGGTGTCAAGTAACGTCCTAAGTTTGTGTCCAAAAGACTAGAAAATCCAACGTAATTAGCTGGTTTCGAAAATATAACACGTACTGTAGCGTGAAATCAGCTTCCCGTTCACCGATTTTGTAAAATCAAGGGAGTGATGTGTCATTCCTTGTTTTACGTAG
>JAGFPH010004608.1:17700-45582 GCA_018207615.1 Philaenus spumarius | reverse complement strand
ATTTTGTAAAATCAAGGGAGTGATGTGTCATTCCTTGTTTTACGTAGGAGTATGCTTTGACGTTGGCAAGTGTCAGAAACGCTTCTCAAAGTAGTAGGCCTACTAATATAATGACGATCTTGATCTAATGCTTCACTCCACTGTAAGGGAGTCATTCTTATTGTAGTACTGTATTATTATTAGCGTGAATTTTTCTTAATATAATTGCGTTTTTAATAATGAATTTACTGCTACAAAATGTTTTTATAATAACAGCATGAGTAAAACAAATATTAATTGAGGCAAAGTTAGGGCTATACCGTCCCTCTTTCACTTAACCCCTTCAAAATTATGATTTTTACAGTAACAATCAATACATTTAACATAGGAATTCTAAATAACAGAGTGTGTCCCTCACACAACCCTTGCAAAAATCAGACAGGCCATTAATGTAAGGCAGATTTCTGGTAACTAGTTGCACAAGCATCAAGCAAGAAACAGTAAATTATTTTGTATACATTGCACTTATGTTCTTTTCAATAATTCGGATAAGACAAAACAAACTGAAAGACAGACAGATATAGGAAGATAGAAGTACTGAGGGGAAATGCCCGCGAGAGAAAGATAGACTTATTTGGGTTATAGAGACAGTAAACTACACCACTTCTATTAAACTTATTAATTACAAATATAAAGTAGGGAGGTAGAGGGGGGTGGGTGATAGATACACTGGAAAGGGGAAACAGACAGACAGAGAAAGGGAGAGATTGATTGGTTTAATGGTCCTTATTTTGTGGGCGAGGTTAGGACTGTTTAGTTCTGTCCATCACCTAACCCCATTGTACATTATATAGAGCGAGAAGGAGAGTGAATAAGGCAGTGGGAGAGAATGACGCGTAAAAAGAGCGCTTTACGAGTTCTTTGTGCTTTTATGTATTACCTCGATTTTTCTATAACTTTTTTTGAGGCCTAGGTAGGATGTTTATAGTACAGATTTTATTTTCATAGTACTGTAATCGTATAATTCCAATTTTGAGAACTAAATAGATTTTTTTGAAAAATTTCTTTTCCTTAGTTGCTTTTATTTATTTCAAACATTTTGGTAATGGGTTCACTTTCGTGCTGCTTTCCAATTACAAACTCAAATGGTTTAAGCCATAAAACAAAAGTTTAATACAAATTTATAAATAATTCTAGTTAAAAAGTTATTTCGTGCATGAATTCACTAAATTTATATAGGTACATAAATTAAAACGGGGGTTTTCCTGACATCCGACACCAAAACTCGTGACTAAATTTACCCATTTTTTACTTTCTTTCTCAATATACTATAGTATAGAGAAAGTATAGTGATCATAAAAAAAAATCGATGTTGAGATTTTTGTGGAAATATCCGTTTTGGGACCCCCTGAGTCCAAAAAAGTAGAATTTTACAAAATGACTGTCTGTATGTTTGTATGTCTGTCTGACTGTCTGTATGTATACAACGCTAGAGATAAAACTATTCGATCGATTTCGAACAAATTTTCACCAAACATATCAGTTATGCCTGCATGGATGCACGAAAAAAGGTTTTGAACATTTTTGAAAAACAACCCCCTTTTTGGTAAAAAAAACCCCAAAAATCAGTTATTATTTTTTGTATAAAAACGGCTTTAACGGTTTTGATAACATTTTGCTTATTTTTAGCCCTTAATGTACCCTATATGCAAGAAACAGCATCTTTCTAAAAATTATCGTTTAGCTAATAATAATTTTAAAACCCCTTTTCTTACATCTATACAGGCCTAATTGACGCGTTTGGTGCAAATTTGTTCGAAAGATCAAATAGTTTTCTCTCTAGCTAATAATAATAATATTTATTAGATAATCTCCTATTTTAATATCACCTCTCCTACCCCTCCTACAATTATGAAGTAAAAGTGAATCTGTTTAATAATTTAAGTATGTTTGTGAGAAAGTATGTGCCAGTTCCTGGTACCGTTTATGTTTCCTAAATTGAAAATAAAATCACTACAGCGTTTGTTGTACCATAACGTCCAATGACCTTGGATGGGACACAACAAAACACGTGTATTTACGTTTGCGGCGTTGGTTTCAGTTTACAACAATGTTTACTCTACAAGATAAAGTCCAAAGCGGAAGTCCGCAGAACAGAACAGCAAATACTGTAAATAACAGATAGCATTGTATCCGGGCAACAGTTAAAGTTGTGTTTAATTTGTGAGCAGCCTCGCCTCGCCACGCGGCCACACCCTGTGCGTGCTGCATGCATCCCTGCGAGCTGTCTTTGTCTCAGGATTTTCTGTTTGTTTAGTATTTATTACCACGTGAAATCTATCATGGTGTATAAGTTTAGTGCAAATCAATACTTGTTTAGCGATATGTAGTCCAACTCCCTTGATTTATTTAGTTAGATTTACAACCGATTCGTATATCAAGCTGTCAGTTTTATCGTCTTAAATCGAAGTGATGCGCGCAAACTATGGGAGCAACAACGAAATGTGATATATATATATATATAAATGTTAATAATAAACAGGTATAGACTTTAATTTCGTTTGAAATTAATGGCACGAGTCTGGGAAGTGGGTTCGTGAGATTTGTTAGCTAATTTCCATAGAAAAAAATAGCTATTGCAGTGACCCTTATGGTAAGACCTAAGATCGGGAGTAGTAAATGAACACCGATCATGGTCCACAGAACACGTTTTGGGGTGTCATTAAAAATTACAGTATATATATATATATATATATATATATATATATATATACAGGGTGATTGGCAGTCAGTGTGAAAAATTTCAAGACGTTATTATGCATGCAAATTGCAACAAAACTACGCAATTCGGACAGTTATGTCTCACACCCCCTTCCAGAAACAGCAATTTTCCGAAGGCCAGGTACCCTGGTATGGTATTGGTATTTCATCACAAACAGGTCAATAATTATGTTTAACACCCATCGCCGCCCCTTAGGCGAATAGAAAAGGTAATTTTTTGTGATATTTTACAGTTTGTAGTATGACGCATTTATAAGACAAATTTCTTAAGTAAGTTGTAGCGCACTTTTTCTTAATTTTCCAAAATATTTTTTTTTTCAAGTAGATTTTACAAGGCTTTAAGAGGGCTTGACTGTGACAAACTACACTTATTCTGATAGAAAATTTTATGTACTTTCCAAAAAAGTAATAAAAAGTGGCAATAAGTTCGGTAAAAGTTGAGAAAAATTAGATTTTCGTGGGCAATGTCAAGAAATTTGAAAAAATCGATAAATGACTGTTTCTGGAAGGTGGAGTGAGATAGAACTGTCCGAATTGCGTAGTTTTGTTGCAATTTGCATGCATAATAACGCCTTGAAATTTTTCAACTACCAATCACCCGTATATGTGTTCACACTTAGCGCCCGCATTTTAAGTCCGATTTGGTCCAAATTTGGTACACTCGTTGGTTGTTTACATCGCTCGGACGACGAGGTCGTTAGCAAAAACTTCCAACAACCGGAAGTACTTTTTTGACAGGAAGTATCTATTTTTTGAAAATTTTCGTACGAGAATGAAACTTTTTCAGAGTTTTATCTAAAAAATTCAATGTAGGATATTATTCTGCACATTTTGATTTTTACACCACTTTATAGCTCGCTTGGTTCTCCCAAAATCGATCAAAACGTAAAATATCATAAAAGTAACGGATTCATATTCATGTTGAGGATTTTTTCCGTGGGGATATCTTCTAATCCGAGGCCGACGGCCGAGTTTGTACGCTGCGAGCGAAGCGAAGCTCATAACCCGAGGTAGCAAGGTCGAGGTGCAAACTTGCAAAGCGATTTTATCAGCTGCGAGTGGAACGAAGGAGCGCGTGAGTCGAAGCTGGAGACTTAGGTGCAAACAAATTCTACTAATTTATTTCGTACCCACAGGCAGCTGTTCAGCGCAGTCGTGAGTAGATCAGTTTCCCAAATAGTTGGATGGAACCCTAAAACATGTTAATTTAATTATGGAAATTTGCTCAACTCACGTCAGCGGTTCAGCTGCGTGGTCCAATTATTTTAATATTTACGTTCGATTTTAAGTTGATAATTGTTTTTAAAATATATGAAAAAAATATATGTAGGAAAGGAAAGTAGATTATCAAAACTACTTTAGTTAAAATATTTTCTTTTTATGAATATTTTCTTTAGTCTGTACATCACTAATGGTTTTGAAAAAACTAAAGAACAAGGCCAATGCAGAGTTGAGTACCTTTTACATATTTACCGCCAAAAATGTAACGTTATTATTATTATTATTATTCACAGTTCATACCGATATTAAGCGGAAAGAAATCACTTCTTTTAGTGGTTTACAATTTAAAGTTTCTTTCCGATTTTATTAGAGGTAGGTAATGAAAAATTGAGTAACTTATAAAACTATGTAAATTTCCTGTCAGTGTGAAAATTCCTTTCTCAATTTATTTGTACTTTAGATGTTATTCAGGTGACTTGGGAAATTTCACGGAACCTGGTAATGCTAATTATATAACTACAAGTATACATAAAATAATTAAATATTGACCTTGACTGAATAAAACGTGAACACAGGATCTCACAAGTAATACGTTTATTACTTAATAGCAAAGTTTGTTACGTTGTTATAGTTTGATTATTGTAGCTTGTGCATCACTAAAGATGACGAAATGGACGTTGAAACGCGTTTGTGTGATAAACTTTTTAGTTGGGAGATTCTCTGTTCAAATTCTATTCTGCTATAATGTATACTGTACAGCCTAATTTTTGGGAAGTAGATGGTTGCTTTGTTTTTGGGGCTTATGAGCTCTTAATTTCTCTTTGTATCTCTGCCGATTTGAACAATTCCCCAAAATATAATTTGCAGATGTCATGAATGTAGACGATAAATGTTTTGAAAACTGAAAACTCTTAGTCAACATACCACAATATTGTTGTAAGTGTAGCTTTATTAATTCACCTCGCCTGAAGAAGAGAAGGAAAAGAATCGAGAGTTTAGCCCTTTAACTAGAGTTAAGGAACCCTATTAAGATTCTATGGTCGCAAAAATAAAACGCTACGTCCTAAAAGTGTTTCTATACAACTTCGTATGGTAAAAAACTTACCCAATAAAAAAAAATGGAATATTTGGAACAAGAATAGTTGTAGTTTGACTGCCAATAACTGATTATGACTATAGTTTGTAGTCTGTATGGTAGTATATGTAGTATTATTGGTGCGTGATGGTAGCTCAGTCATTAGGTTGGATTGATACTCTACAGTTAGTAGGTTCAATCTAGATTTTTGAATTGTTTGCGTGTGTAAATCAAATAGGCACACATTTAAACACTACCAAACGAGGATAAAATTAAAATGATCAGACTACAACGTATTTAGCAAACTTATCTACATTTCAAAGAACCCAAAATTACATGCCCAAACAGACTTATGTTTATAGTAAAAGCATTTCTTTTTCAACATGAAGCACGTAAACATTCTTCGCCTGAAGAAATCTTATATTCCCGGTTGAAGATTAAAAACACGGATAACAGGTGCATGTGCATAGCTCTATTTGTGACGTACTCGGAACAGGGAAGTGCATACAAAATGCCGAAGTAATTTGATACCTGAGTTATTCAGATGCAAGAAATAATGTTACACCGTATCGAGACGTTGGGGAATTCTTTGCGAGTAAATATCGATTCCTACGTAATACAATAGAATTGTACCATATCCTTCAAATAAATAAGGTTATACCTGAACAGTACGCTCTAAAGATACTATCGCAACTTAAAAAATCGATATGTTTTGAAGTGGAAGATTAAAAATAGTTTGCTTTGTCCCGTTTGTACATGATATTTTTCTCATTTGCATGAACATGTGCTTCAAGTCAGTTGGAAATAAATGTTTTTGTTGACAATTCAATACAAAGTGAATATTGTTTAAACGTCAACAAAAATAAAAACCACGTGAACAACTGGCCCTTTTTCTTTTTTATGCAAGCAAATATTTACGTGCAATCAAATTGGCTACTCAATATCTTTACTCCAACACTCATCCATCGTAGTGTCGCTGCCACATTACATCTTTTATATTTTAAAAATTTTCACAAGAAAATGTATTGCCGTCAGAGTTGTACAACTGTACCAAATCGCAAGTCATCGGTTAATTTGAAGGGTGAAACAAGTTTACAAGATTTTTTTTAAATTGTAACAAGTCAAGTTATCAAGCACTGTAGAAAAAGGCCTTGAAAGAAAAGAAATTATTTTCGGCTTTATTTTTAGATGTTGCTCAGGCTTTTGATAAAGTTTGGCATGCTGGTCTTAGGGACAATTAAAAGCTATGTTTCTGCAAAAATTGAGTAAATTGTTTAATTCTTATTTAGCTGGTAGACTTTATATAGTTCGGATCATTTCAGAATATTCAGAGATAAGGGAAATCAAAGCTGGAGTGTCTCAAGATAGCGTACTTGGACCTATACTGTATACTCAAATTTACCTCAGGATGGTGACGTCATGATTGCCACTTTTGCTGATGTTACGGCTATCTTGGCTGTAGGGAAAGATGTAGTAAATGCAACAAATAAACTACAAAAAACGGCTGATCATGTCACTGCTTGGACTAAAAAATGGTGTATCAAGATTAATGAGACCAAATCAGTTCATGTCAACTTCATGAAAATGTGACTACAAGCCAGTCTATATTGATCAAAATATAGTACGGAATACCAACAGTGCGAAATCTCTTGGTACGACCCTTGATGCCAAGTTACGTTGAAAGGAATAAGAAGAAACGCGAACAACTAAAGAAAATGCATTGGCTGATTGGAAGAAAGTCAGAATTGTCACGACATAACAAATTGGTGCTTTACAAGCAAATGCTAAAACCTCTATGGTTATATACAGCTTTGGGGCTGCACCAAGAAGTTTAATATAAAAATTATCCAGACCTTTGAAAATAAAGTATTAAGTAAGGAATATAGTGGGAGCTCGTTGGTATGTCAGTAATGACACCATTCACAGGCGCTTGAAGATCGAATCGGTAGAGGCCGAAATACAAAAGTAAGCTAAAAAGCATGGGTCTCGACTCCATCAACACTAAAATGTTGAAGTACTTCAGCCTTTTGAATTAGTTTATAGTTCACGGTGTGGAGCTGTGAACAGAAGGTATTGGACATTGGGAAATAACGTTTTTTTCTGTTGCGTGTTTTTTTAAGAAAAAAAAATAAAAGATAAAGAATAAAGCGGGTTGTGTGGTATTAAAAAAAAAAAAAAAAAAAAAAAAAAAAAAAAAACACTGACTTTACGACTCCCATTAATAATGTAACTGATATTTTAAAGACATATTTTACAGTGCAATACAAAATATGGAAGTTGAGAAATTCTTAATGTTTTAACTGAAGCGAACTAGTCGACGAATAACATCACAACTCTTCAATCCTTCTTAAAAAATAGAAAGTTATAAACTGGTTTCTAGTATTATAAATATTTCCTTAAACTTTTGTAATTAAAAGAGGTGTTCCAAACGTGCGACTTTTATACACATAATAAAATACGTTTAATTAAAAATACTTATTAGATGATCAAAATCCAATTGGACACACAATTATTTTTGCCTTCGCTTTCTATGTCAAGGAGAGCTATCCCAAATTAAAGGCAATAAAATAAAGGGAACTAGCCCGAGAAACACGGCGTGAGTCGCAAAGTCGGCCAACTATCTTTTTCAGTTCAAGATACAGCCATCCATCATAATAATTATACTCGACTCGAGAAGCAGACTACAGACAAGAGAAAATGCCGGCGAAGTGTGCGGTGAAGTAAGTGAAATTTTCAATCGAAATATATTCATGAACTGTTGATTGTACAAAATCTAACATTTCTTGAGTATTTAAGAATGACTAATCGACCCTTTTTTAACTGACGCTCTTTATAAAAAGATGGTCTCTGATAAATTAAACAAACAGTATTAATTGTTTATATGCGATAAATTGGCTTTAAAATGTTAGTTTGTTTTGCCTTCAGAGTTTATAAAAATGAAGTATTAAAGAATTTATTATGGATTACTAGCACTGCTACACCTAGCTTGCAGTGTGGGACGAGTATTGGCTGGCCGAGCTAAGAAAATAATAGGTCAGCAGAGATACACTAAAGAGAACCATAAGGAGCGTCGGCTGTGTACTAACTGTCCTGTTGGAAACAAATTTACAATAGTTTCCGAATCGCTCAGTGTTCAGGTCGTTCTCTTTGCGTCTCGTTATGCTCCGTCACGTGCCTGTATGAATTCAGATTAAATTTTACCTTTCAATTTATCTTCACTTCTGCAGTTGGGTTTACTGAAGGTACTTTAATGTACAACTTAATATGATCATCACAAAGCGTGATGAAGAATGTATGAGGCAGCGACATGACGAATTACAAGGTAAACACTGCGGAATATCAAAAGTATAAATTTCTAGTTCGTAAAAATTGGAAGTTTTCGACTTTTTTCAACGATTGATCAGTTGAATTGCATATTTACCTTTATTTGAAATAAATGTTCACTTAAATTCCTCGAACATCATGCGCGGCCAGAGAATGAATGAACCAATAAACAAGACTGTACGTATACATCAACGTTAAAAGCTTTACAGACATATTGCCCTTTCCCGTTGATTTGACTGTATCAAAGGTTTAATCAATACGAACGCCCGTGTCATCACGTTCAATTATAATTAATAACCAAACGAAATATAGAACGAGTTTTAATTAACGGCACAGTAACGGAACAGAAGCCTCTATAGTGGATGGATGAAGATCACCTATTCTAGGATTAGGTAAACCAATTTCGATTCAGTGTTATAGTTATTGTTTGTACCATGAACGTTCCGGATACACGCAATTTTCAAAACCGTCGTTTACTTGAAACGTAGAACAAATTTTTGAAAGGCATAAGTTAATATTTCTTTCCCTGCGGTTCTGAAATTTTGTTCACTAAAAGCTGGCGCTAATACTGCAACCAGACCAAAATACTTGCAATTAGTTTATTTTTCAGCTGGCCTTTTACAATGTCAGTGACAACTTGAATCAAGCAGACAACATAGCAACCTTAACTCTTTTATTTTAAATATTAAAATATAATTCGCCATAATATTTGTTCAAATTAATTGTTTTATTATCTGATTTCATAACCTTAATATAATGTCCACGTAAATATTCTTCAAATTCCGTTTTATCATACAACTTTGTTTAGTAAAAACCTAACAGTTTCCTGCTGCATATTGCGAAATGAGTAAATTTCCAGTACAAAAAACAGAGTGTAAAGCCTCGGCTACGATACGAGCGGTGAGCGGTGAGCGGTGGGCGGCGGGCGGCAGTAGCAGGTGCAAGCGGCGCACGAAAATTATCTAGCTGATGGAGTTTCCTTGTTAAACACGGTTGGGTGGCTACGATACAAGCGGCGGATGTGCGTTGGCTAACGCTCGCCGCTCATGATCAAATCAGTTAGATAATTTTTCGACTGCCGCCCGACGCTCATGGGTTTCTTTACTTTCAACAAACATATGACATTGGTTAAAAAGGCAAAATTAAGTATTTTTGATACGTACACGTTCATGGCTTACTAACGACCACTTATATACAAAATTTCAAGAAAATCCGACGGTAAACAAAAAAGATGCTAATTTTTGCGAGTATACTTTCGGAAGGATTTATTTATTCTTTAAACACCATGAATTATGGAATAAACAACACCAATGGAATAAAACTTTCTGTAATGGGACTACTTACCATTGTTATTTTCACAGGAAGCATATATTTTAAAATTACTCCCTCCCCGGGTTACACCTGAATTTATGTTAAAATCCAAATTTCAAGAATTTCTGGACAAAAAGTCTACGGTTAAAGATATAGTAGTCCTATATTGTGATTTTGAACAAGTGATGCCGTAAACTGACTGGAGATCTGTGAAGGCATAACAAGATCCCAGTCTCGTAAAACTATTGTTTGTTATCGCTGGAAGAGATAAGGAGATGAGGGTGTTTGCTATCGCACTCACCTCGCCTGTTCATTGTTCAGTCTACCTCAAGAAGATGTCTGAGATCATTGAAGAAACAACACTGTGTTGTTTCTACAATGCTGAGATGCAGGATGCGGACGACGCTTCTCACGTTAGTGCGACTGGTTATTTTATTGCACGTAAAGGCCTAAAAGAAAAAACTTAACGATGGTAATAGTGAAATTCTTATCAGTGAGGTGCAATAGAGGCCGTTTTTGTGGAATGATCGCCACAATGATTTTAAAAACTCCACGTTAACCAGAAAGTTATGGGAAGAAGTTGGTGCTTCCATAAACTTATCAGGGGTAAATACGTATAATTTTCTCTAAATTTAAATAGGCTTACCTATCTCAATATAGTGCTCTTATGTACTCTTGCAATATACATTTTATTGTATGAGAGTAAATTCAATTAAAAGTGTTTATTAAGTGATTATTAATTAAGTGTATTTATTTTACAAAACAATCAAACAGTTCAACGAATTGCATGGCTCAAAATTATTTAATTAATTAATTAAGTAAGGTAATAATTTTCTAATAAATAATAAGAAATTATAGAATAATTAATAATATTTCCCTTAACCCTTTCAGTCACCTGCTCCTATATCAAGGACGATACAAATAACATTTTTTATATAAATATCTTATTAAATATCCATGGTTACAGTCATGTGGTTGCATTCTTAAGATACCAAACTAAAGTTTTAACATGATGAAATATTAACAACAAGAGTAATAACAAAACACGTGTTATGCCAAATTACAGTTTTTTATAAAATTAAACGTTTTAAATCCTGTCAATTTCACAATTTTATATCTGAACTATTATCTACTACATCTAACCTAAATATTCTTTTACACAATTGAAAGAGTTTAGAGTTTTTTACAACCATTTAGTTTAGAAATCATACAAAATGTAATATGTGTTATATAAATTGTATTAAAGTATCGTCCTATATATATAGGGCATTGTGACAGATGGTTAGAGGTAGTTTAGACTTTAGACTCATGTTTTGTCTTGTGTCATGAAGTGTAAAGTAGCATTGTGTATTAGTAAAAAAATAATAGTTTAGTTAATTTTCACAAGAAAATAATAATAAACCAGCCAATGATAACAAAATCTCTATATAAAACATATGTACGGATAATTTCAAACCGATATATACACATGTCAGAATAATGTAAGTGTAAGCACCATAGTGCAATTGAATAGTTTTTTTAAAAATTAATTACAACTGTTCAAATGATTTCATTGGCGTTATAATTAATAATAAGTTATGTGTTTTTCCATTAGTCACAGTGTCCTATATGTAGGACGATATAAAAGTTACGTGTTAAACATTTTTATAATAAACAAAATAATATCTAAATTACATAAACTACAGTGAAATAACTTCCTGCTGTTATTAGTAGAATGTTTGTCATAAGTTATCAACAAATGTGAGAAGTCCAGCACCATTATCAAAACGTAAACAAACTTGTCAAAAAAGATGATTTTTTAGTTTTTTTTAATAAAACTCTTAACTATGCTTATTTTGTTAACACTTATGGTTACAGTTGTTATTGAAACTTCACTTAACAATATTTGTATTACTTTTTTTTACTGTTTGTGCACTATTTTAATGAAAATGTAAACAAACCACCAAAAAATATAGATATATAAAGATATAGTAGTATTATTTGTGATTTTCCTATAAATACTGGTCTCTCACTAAGTATTTTCGTCAGCACTAGTTCCTCGTGTGACGTCATCTCGTTGACTGTGGGAATATTGCCGCTTGTATCGTAGCCACGTCCGCCGCTCGGGAATTTTGCTAGTAACGCTCGCCGCCCACCGCCCGCCGCTCACCGCTCGTATCGTAGCCGAGGCTTAACAATGTTACTGTTCAAGGAGAGACTCAGGACATAATTGCTGGAAAATATTTACAGAACATGTAATTTAGTTTTTTATTAACATTTTTTATTTTGAGTTTGTTTATTTTTTCATAAGTCTAATAAATCTATGTAAAAATTTTGTTAATTATCGTTGGTTTGCTTCCTTATATGACTTTGTTGGTTATATTGTTTAAGCGCAAGTTAGTCGTGTTATTCTAGGTCTGCAACAGTTGCAATCAACTTTGTTGTTTATTCGTGTATCTTTTTATGTAATCATACGGTACGTTCTTATTGTTTTCATTTGTGTATAATATTTATAACATCAACAAGAGAGTCAGTGCTTGGAGTAGTGCTACGTTGCAAGACTCCCGTTGATATAACATAAGGTTGAGCCGGCGATGTTCTTATTACTTAAACGCTTGCATTACTAACAATATGATAGTTGAAAACTGAGGCTTTCAGATTAAAGAGAGTGCAAGGTACTAGTTTATTCATCAGACAACTGATTATAAAATGATTAACGTATTATTCGGCAGATCGAGCCACTAGCTTCGAGTGACTGTTACCATAGTAGTTCTTTGCATTACTAATTGCTCAAGGCTACCTTTGACTGTCACGCCGTGGAAGTACACTATTTACTTCAAACAATCGGAATCTTTTCATTCACTTTACTAAGCTTGCCACAATTATGTATTATTCGTCAGACATAGTATGACCTCTCACATGCGTTGGCGGGAGGGAAGAATATAGTCAAGTGGGACGCCGTCCGCTGAGGGGGGAGGGAGGGATACCTCGCACAGAAAATATATTTATTGGAAACCCATACAAGGGCTTTCAGTCTGAAGTATTATGTTCAGAGCGCGGCAATAGACTGAGCCTTTCTGACCCCCCACAGCACTCGAATCAACTCCGAGTCTACTGCGCATCTCAAGGGCCATGGGTCACGCTAGACCTTGTCTAGTTTATACTATGACTTATTTACTTGCCACGAGTAAAACAATCGTACAGAGAGTAGATTAGGCCAAAATTCAATCATTTTATAAATTGTATCATGTTGTTTTCCTTCTCCTCCATCTGGTGAAACTCACGAAATTAGTACTTTAAATAATTTTAACTTAAGTATCACAATTAGTAATTAGAAAACCACTGTTATTGGGAATACTTTTATTGATTTTACTTTGGGGCTTTATTATACTATAGATCCCTTAGTTTGCAACGCTGTGGAAAGCACAATAAAATGGCAAAATCATTATATACACCATTAGATTAGTAATTTTGTTCAATAAGTAGTTATGAATCCAATACCACCTTTCAGAAATGTTCGACTCTATCCTCAGTAAATCTATAAAAATAGTTCAAATGTTTCCTTTTCAGCGATTGTGTATTGGTTTTAAATATAAGTTTTAAAATTCAAAAAAGAGTATTTAAGAATTTTTGATGAAACTTCAAACAATTTCAATACTAGCGCATTTGACCAAATTTGTGTTGAATACAAATTTATATAATGTCAAATTTGTTCATATTTGCAAGAGACATAAATGTGGGTCGACATTTTATTTAACAAATGATTTATATATAAAACGTATTTTAATTAATCTAACCTTTGTAGCCGTCATACACTTGCTTCAGCCAACTCAACTTCATCCAGTGTTATTAATAATTACGGGTACAAAATTGTGTACGTGATTAATTATAAAACAAACACGAATCCCATGATGTAATTCATAGACTTTCAAAGCAAGGTCTGCAGTAAAAAATTATACGATTCGTTCCGTTTCTTTGCGTTTGTATCCCGCAGAGAATAAATACGACGAGGTGAAATTAAATTGAGGAAGTGAGATAGATGCGGGAGGAATATATTAATCTAAAAGTAATCTTTCTTGTAAAACAACCCATATTTGATTCGTCAAGATCTGTAATAGTAGTTCCACAGCATACTATTAAGTTATGGCCTTATTTATTTCAAGAATGTGATACGATTCTTTGTATTACATATGAATAGATATTTGCTCGTATATACTTCCCCAAGGTATAGGTACGATGTAACATTATTTCTTGCATCGGAATAACTCGGGTCTCAAATTACCTCGGCACTTTGTATGCGCTTCCATACTACAGCGTATCTCACAAATATAGCAATCATGGTTCTATGATCCGTGATTTTAATCTTCTACCGAGACAGCTGTTGCGAGTAAACAGGATTTCTTTATCACGCTAAAAATTGCTACGGACTTCTTGTAGAAAAGGAAATTCTGCTAGGATAAACATAACGATCGGGCAAAGTATATGAGGAAGATGTTTTGGAACATTTGAAATTTGCACAAGTATTTTGAAAACTGGTGATAGTTTTACAATAATGTTTCTTTGTCGGTTTGTTATCAAATTCGAAATAATTTGTATTTTCAATGTATTTTAATGAACTATGCGAGGCGGTATAAACAGCCCTTAAGGTCCTAAGTTAAGCTTTTAGTGTATGCTATTTGAACATTAATTAAAAACAAATAGATTGGAGTTCTTGTAGTGTGAAAATCGTTTGGATCTGTGTGCCCCTCATGTGTTCAGTGTTCCACGTTCACCGTGCAGTACGGAGCGCCCATAAGCCGTGTTATCCAAACTGCAGTCTCAGCGATACTAAAAAACAACTCCCGAGCGCAACGGTCGGACATTTGACGCAACCCACATGACAATAAACTTGATGTTCCCAATAATGGTGGTAGCATGAATAAGACCTGTACTGCACGGTGAACGTGGAATTGAGTGCAGATAATAGAAACTCGAAAAACATGGCAGAAATAAATTATACATTAGACCATCAGTGAAAGGCAGTGACGTATCTTTAACACATATATTTAATTTTATTTCGCTTACATGAAAGGAAATCATATTTTTTGTTCACAAATAAATAATAAATTTTTCATAACACAATTACACGTTTTAGTTTTCCTATAAAGTAATGAGTACTTCTAACATAGAAGTATTTAAAAAACATAATAAAAGAAAAATTGAACAAATATAACGTAAAACTACAAGTATACTAGCATTCTAAACGAGTTTTAGTTATTCTTCAAAGAACCCTTTTTTTAAACCATATGCAACAAGTTAATATCATTAAAAATATGAATTTTTGAATGCCAAAGTTTGGTCTTCAAAATTCATTTTTTTCCATGGGTTGCAAGATCCTAAAAGAACCCTGCCGGCGTTGAACAAATAGATTTTTGCCCCCTTGATCCTAGTTATTCCTACCCGTCTTCCTCATAAAGGCACAGATACTTCCTACTGGGTTTCCAAGGATGGTTTCCCTTCCCTGCCCTGGGGTAAAAGTAGGCCTCATATTCCAGTAGGATGTGTTCCGCCGATTCTTCAGCCAATCCGAATTTCCTACATATACTCATCTCGGCAATCCCAATTCTATGTAGGTGTTTCCTGATGTGACATTGACCCTTAAATAGGCCAACCATCCATCTCATGATTTCCCTTCCTAGTGAGATAAGTTCTTCAGCATGTTTTCTGCCTGGCTTGAACAACTTCCTGGCAAGTCCACTCGTTCCTGAAACCCTCCAGGCTCTGGCATGCCCATAGGAAATCAGGGTCCACAAGAGGAGATTCAGACCCTTTCCTGGCTAGCTCATCTGCTCTCTCATAATCAATACCTGAATGCCCAGGGACCCAGCACACAGAAACTAATTCCCCTGGCTAAGCTTCATCAATTCCGAGAGGCAGTGCCGCACCACTTTAGATTATATGAATTTAGCGCTTTGATCGCTGTTTGGCTATCAGAGAAAAATTCAAAATTCATAGTAAAATAGTTGTATAGTTCTAATTATTGGACTATGCGCGGGTTAGCATACTGCATAAACATATCAAATGACATTTGTGTTGCCGTTTTTCGTTACAAATTAAAAGGAAAAAACAATCAACGTTAGTGACGATTAATAACATAAAGCACTGAACCGAATTGAAACATTAAATGGGGAGGAAGATAGAGCAATTATCAGGGGTTTTCTATGATGGCGTGAGAAATACAAAATAATTGCAGTCTGCTTACCTGGTACACGACCGCAGAAGGGTGCTCTTAAAGTACACTCACCTAAAAAGAAATAAAGATATTCAAAACATATTTTTCAAATTTAATAACTATATCTAACCATTCTATATACAATAAATAGCTGTAGTTTAGGCTTCGTTCGTGTTAAAAAAAACTTTTTCCGAGCAGAAACATGAAAATATTAATTTGTAAAACTGAAAGTTAATTTTACTAAATGTAAATATATATAAACTTATATCTTATTTTGTACTTGTGGACAGAATATGTCCATAAACCACTATCTAATCAACATATTCAGTGTTAGTTTATGTATAAGACTATGGGAAACCTCTGCGTGCTCCGCACGCCAACCCTGTTGGAACCTTCTATACGCATAATCATGTTATATTTTCATTATAATTTAGGTGTAGGATTAATAATAATAACCCCAAAGCTAAGGTGGTAAATAACGTTAAATGTTCAAATCAAATTATTTTGTACATTTTATAACAGCAGTTACAATAAAGGTTAAAAGAACCAGCAAGGCTCAGGTCTACACTACACAAACCTAACCTAAGAGTTAGAAATACAAATAATTGCTTCAAAGTTTGAAATCAGCTGTTAATGGAAATATTAGTGCAAACAACTCCAACAGCTGTTTTATCTGTTAGTTCATTCAATTGTTGTTATGGTAATAAATGCAAATACATTGGTTGGTTCATTAGTCTAGGCCTATAACCTATGATTTTTCCTACTAAATTTGCAAATTTTGAAATAAAAATGTTTTTATAAAAATGAATTATAGTCTATGCTACTCAGGGGTAGTGTAGTTTTTTATTAGTAAACCCATTTTTTCAATCTGTTCAGTAGTTCCCTCTACATACAAACGAACAAACAAATTTTACCTCTTTATAATATTAGTATAGACTATAGTGTAGGCCTATATGCAGTTAATGTACTAAATGCAACTTCCTATGCAAATCAGAAACATCCTTAACACACCAATTCAACTTTAATCTAAATCGTGTAAGTAGTTTTGTGGTTAAACCGTTACAATCCAAAAGTAACTGCAGTAATTAAAAAAAAAAAAAAACATTTTACATAGTAAAACCTATCTATTAATATAACACACAATACATCGAAATAAATATATCTTTTAGCTACTATTTTTTTCTCTAAAATTCATAAAATTGAGTATCACATATTGTTAAAATGCATCTTTAATGGTTTAGAAAAAATACCAAAATAAAAGGCGCCAAACCGGCAGTTTTCCACAAATTTATAAGCCTTTTTTAATAGAAATGGTTGTTATAAACAAATATTAACTTATTACGGCGTGATTACTGCTTAGGGACGATTTTGTTGCAAAAATTTCTCATTTTTTAACGTTAAGTGATGTATAAAATTCACACAGCAAACTAGGGCGAACAAGACGACTCGCTTGTTTACACTCTACTTGGTTCTATTTTTAAAAAAATCATGATACATCGTACCCATGTTTTTCTGGTGCAAATGCTTAACAGATCGGTAGAAGTTTCATCGAAATCAGATAATTGGATTTTGAGTTTAATCTTAATAAACACACACACACGTTCCTTTTTTATAACGTTGTAAATAAAAGTCCAAGTTTAAATACAAATCAATTTCTGGCGCTCTATTGCACTTCCGACTGCTAAGCCAAGAAGATAAATATGTTCATAGGAAATGAAATTGATCCGGATCGACTCGTATAAAGCATGGTCACAGAAAGTTTTTTAGAGTAAGGATTCAGGTAAAACTGACAGCTTCCAGCATTATGTTTATGTACAAATGAGGCATGGTGACGTAACGCTCGGAAACCTTTACCAATTCACCGCAGAAAGCTTCAGTAATCGTTGAATGTTTTCGTATTTTATTTTGTACTTACATAAGCTGCGCTTAACAAAATAACCAAGAGAAACACAAACATGATGGAAGGGGGAGGGGGCAGAGAGAATAATAAATGTTCCGTGTCAATAATGTAGCAGGACGGACCACACCCGTTGGTAATGCAGAGCCATCACAGTGCTGGGGGAAGCCGGTAATGATTTGTCCCAGTAAGCCGATTTATTGGATGTTGTAAAAAGTGTTGGCAGTTAGTTTATTTCATTAAGAGAGAAGAATAATTCGCTTCATTAATTAGGTTATATTAAAAGCGTATAATGAGGCGTATGCGCCATTTTCATTTACAAAGTTGTAGAGGGAAAGACTTTTTTTATTGGAAGTGAAATATTGGAGTTCTGTATTTCAAAAATGGTTATTCTATATTATTTAATTATCTGTAACTGGCAACGATATCCATAACTTCCTTAACTTTTCTGGTCATATTTATTTACTTTCCAAATCTGTTCAGTGGAAAGATAAAGATTCAAATTTACAAATGCAGAAAAAGTGATATCGAAATATGTCTTACAATGTGCGGCGATAAAAGTACTTCTATTATTATGCTTGAAAACTAAAATAAATATGAAATCGCTTATAGAAACAGGCATTTAACGCTACAGCCCAGTCAAAAGAGATAAAAAAAGTGGTAATTTTGTAAAAATTAGCATAGAGCTGAAAATTGGTATAGACATTACATACACTATTGCAAATAAAATATCAAAAGTCCCTACGTCTGCTAAACATTTTATTCTAGGTCAAAGGTAAAAAATATCGTTTTATTTATTTCAATCCATGCTCCTCTTGGGTTTATTCTATTCCTATTTGCTAGAACACACACTATCACTGCAAAATCCTGAAGATCTCCATCGTAGACATGTACAAAACAATATTAGACTGATCTGCACAGGCTCAACTTTACAACGGCCAAACTGCGCAGTTCTGAACTTAAGGCCTGGCCTTGAGGCCGGGATGGACCGTGTATATTGTTCCCACGGCCAGTCTTTTCGCAGGCAACAGGCGGCCCGGTGTCGATACACGGATATCGTGTAGCATGTGTAGTGTATTATATCAGACGGGACCGTACCCATGGCCCGTGTCCTGTGGTAGGTTAGATTAAGCCCCGTTCCCACGGCCAGTGTGTTCGCAGATGACAGGCGGCCCGATGTCGGTACACGGATAGCGTGTCGCCTGTGTCTCATCGGACAGGACCGTTCCGACGGCCCGTGACCTGTGAAGGCGGCGCGGCTAAAACGACCTGTAGTGGCCTGGCAGGGCGACCAGCACACCTACATTATGTCATTCGCTATTCGAACAGGCGTGAGTGTATGTTTTAATAAAATTATGAGTGAGTTGGATAGTGATGAAATAGTAGCGTGTGCCGCAGCATGTTATGTGGCTTTCAGTGGAGAATATATAAAAATAGTTGGGAAGAGAAAGAGGCGTTGGTGGATATATTCATATAACAAAATTTTTTAAACTTTTGAGGACAACTTCCTAAACGTTGACATTAAGTTTTCCTTCTTTCTTTTTAAATCCTTCAACGAACACTCAATGCTAATTTGCGCCTGAATGCGCTTCCACGCATCGTAAACTTGGTTCCTATCCCTATGGTTCTCATTTAGGGGGTTCCAAATTGCGGGTTCAGCCTCATAAAGATCTAAAAACTCAATAATGACCTCGTTTGTCCACTCCATTGCTAACGTTGTGACGGACTCAGCTTGTCTGAGGAAACTCTTGCCTAGTTTGGCATCTATCAGGTCGTGGGAACGATGCCTCGGACCAGACTTGCCAGCCTCAACTCCGACCACAGGCCTTTATAGTGCCGTCTTTTTTCCCATTTTGTACGGGACCTGTTCAGGCAGCCCCGGACGGCCTGTCCGTACGTCAGGCGTACACAGACAATCTGTTCCCACGACCTGTTATCTGGTTGACGGCAGACGAGGCCTTACAGACGGCAGGCCGTGGGAACGGGGCTTTAGGTTAACACCACGCCCGCCTCAACTCGGCCACAGGCCTTTGTGTGCCGCGTTTTCCCCGGTTTGTATGGGAACGGCGCAGGCCGCCCCAGACGTAAAGTCCGAACGTCAGGCGTATACGGGCAAGCTGTTCCCACGACCAGTTATCCGGTGGATGGGAGACGACGCCTTACGGACGGCAGGTCGTGGGAACAAGGCTTAAGAGTGCTCATTATTATTTTCAATGTTTGAAATTGCAATATCTCAGAAATGGTGATTCGTAGGAAAAAAGTATAAGAAAATGTTTGCATCATCTACAAAATTTCTCTGACATATGCTTACGATAAAACTTACGGTTTACGGGAAAATGGGATAAAACTATATTTTTGAATTTTGAATAACAATTTTAGCAGACGTAGGATCGTTGGGAATTTTTGACATTTTATCTGTAATAGTATATCTGTAGCACTTCTCGGATCTATGGGAATTTTTGCAATGTTATATGTTTATTTTGACTAGATTACTATACAAATGTAATTATTCGCTCTCTTTTCCTTATCAATGACTTAATAAAATGTATCAACTCTTAAACAACTAAAATTTTAATTAGTATACATTTGTATTTTAATAGGAACCCGTGATTTTATGTATGTTTATAATTAGAATTGATTTTTTTTTATAAACCTGTTGAATTAAAAAAGGTATAAAATTCAATATTTCAATTATTATAGCTACCTAAAAGTTTGGGGTTAAAAATGTCCTTAAAAACCAAAACTTCTGAATTCTATATAAAACGATTAAATAAATAAACTGTGTACAAAATACATTTATTTGTTAACTATTATGAAACATTCGTGCATGATTCATTATTTACTAATACATTTTTTAATTGTATGAAAATGGCAAATGCTATTTAAGTATTGATGTAGGGTCCCAACAGAGGTAATTTGAAAATAATCTTAAGATTAGTCCTAGTTACTAAACTGCTCCAGTGTAAACAAAATACGTTCTTTACATAAAATTAGTTCAACATTTGTGTCAGCGAAGCTTCGTCCATTAATAGTTAGTAATTTAGAAAACGACAGCAGAGGTAATTGATAGATAACTTAATCCATGAATTACCGCAAAGTTTAAGTGAATAATTCAATAACGTTATCAGTATAACGCTCTCGAAGTATTTTGGTGCAACATAGTTTGATTTTGATTCCACTTAAACTATTCAGACCTTATTCTTATAAATGAAATGTCGTACATTTCAGTACTTAATTTTTAAACAAATTTGAGATGGAACAGGATCGACAAAAATGTCTCACATAACATTGCGTCAGAACCGTCTACCCATGATGAAAGAATGAATACAAAATGTCTATAAAACGTACCTCAATGGCATCCAATTATTCTTCCAATATTTATGTTAACCGGTTATTGTTGTAAAGGGATATATTTATAGCTCGAATCATAATAAATCTAACATAACGACTTTTACACAAAACTTTAATTTCAGAAATCCCATAAAAACAACACACAAAAGACATTATTTCATTCATTGTAATCTTTACTGAAAAATGTTCTCACTTCTGCGGTTGCAGCAAAAATAGTTCAAATAATTTATCACCGTAATAATTAAGTTAGGTTGGTAAACTCTTGGTCGTAATTTACTAAATGCAGTTTCCACTTCCCAATGTACCGATGCAGGCAAAACTTTCCCAATAAATCATTACTCTGATACATTTTTGTAATTACTTCGTTTTGTGATCACGTCTATTCTCTGCCGTTATAAATATTTTGCTGTGGACGTCCTTTATTCTTTTTAGATATAGCAGTCGTGTATGGCTTCACCTGGATAGAATAAAAAACGCTTTCCAGCTTAGAACAAACGTGTGTATCACTCGTAACTGCTTCTGCCTCTTTGGGCAGTACTCCTGGAAAGGAACGTTAATTAAAAATCGTTTGGAATCCTATTACTTTAAATGAACAATTCTTTGTATCTGTCGCTAATCTCGAAAACGGTTCTAACGATTTCAAATAAATTTTGTATTTAGGTGTAGTTTTGATTTTTAAGTACACCCATATGGTTGCATTTCGTGTAAAAACGCAATTTTTTTAGAAAATCTAATTTAAAAGTTGAAAAATTTTAACATAGGGTCTTTTAGGTTGCCATGTTGGTTACAAAATAACAACGAAATAGTAAATAAAGCGATCAAAACAGCTGTTTATAAACAAGCCAATTTATACTGTTTTAGCACGTTGGAAATAGAGTGGAATAGAACTGAGATTGAGTATTATCCAAAATCAGCTGTTCATTGGATAGTTTTTAATTACCGTTAAAAAACAAGCTAATTTAAACTGTTTTAGCACGTTGGAATTAGAATAAATTGGGCCTGATTTAACAATTTATTTTGTCAAAAAAAAGGTAAACTTGGCAAAGATGGATAAATTCTAATAGTCAATTTTGTAATATAGGCCTGGCTCATTTCTGTATCATAGTATTGAGGTTATGTTAATCATGCAATAATTTGTACTATATTTAGGCCTGGTTTCAAAACTTTAGTTGACAAAAGATAGTAGAACTAGGACTAAAATCGTAATGAAAGCCTCTCACAATTCTAAAGCATGTATTTGAGGTTATAATTAATCTTGTATCTACTGTAAATATATTTAAGCCTGTTTTCATAATTTTACTAACCTATGTACAAACGAGCCAAAGATTAACGAGATTCTTTAGCGAATTTTCCAACTGCGAGCGAAGCTAAGCAGCCATCTGAGTCCGAAGGCTGAGGCCTGGTTGGGACGCGAAGTGTCCAGGGGCAGAGCCCCTAGTATTAATAGTTTCTAAATTTGATATTCATTCACTTTATATGACTTAATTTAGTAAAATTTCATAAAAACTTTGAGTTTAGAAATTGATCAGATTTCACAACAATAAATAATAATATTACAAACAATAATAGGGATTAATCTAAAAAAAGTACACATTTTTATTAATACAAGTTTGTACTCAATTCAATATTAAATTGGAACGTTTTAGAAATGGCACATACACTAGTTTTTTAATTGGATTTTTTTGCGCTATAAATTGTTAAATAATTACAGTTCAAATTCGTTTGATTAAATGACTAAGAAGAAAACAAGTTGACATAATGACATTAATATTTCTTTAAAATACGTTGTGTGTCTTCCAAAGCGTTGTAAAGTCAGCGGTCTATAATAGACTTGAACCAACGTTAAAGGACACAAATTAGGCAGCGCGCAAATTAAGCCAAATCACTGAATTAATCTGCGTGAAATGTTTTCCCGTGATAAAGTACCATACGAAGTAAAACGAAACTAGACGTGATTAAAACTTGACCAAAGATTTTGCAATTTAAATAAGGCAGTTCAGATCGCTGGCCTAGCACCGTGAATTTATCTCTAGGATAATACGTGAATTATAGAGCTGTTTCATTTCCCTAAACATAAGTCAGACTTTATTTTCTTTATGAGTTTATGAAACTGACCTTATTTTCGACGGTATTAACAAAACACATTTTAATGTGTGTTAGTCGGTAGTAAAAACCTCTTTATTTTCAAAACACGCTCAGCACACGGGGCACCCAGGTATGAATACCAAATGAGAAGACAGCTTGACGAAACCTTCTTTAGTTGTACTTTGTACGTTCACGTTATTTGATCATGCCGCTTTCCATTGTCCCAAAGTAACTAATCTAATTAAAAGATTTCTCTTTTTAAACATCATCACAGTCGTTGCAACGTAAAAGGGAACCCTGCTTCGAATTTTAAACGATGATAAGCAGTTTCGTTTAAGTTTCATCTAAATTTGATTGTGACTTTTAAAATTTCGAGAACATTTTGTTCTATAAACGTTACGAATGTAGAAGTAACGTTTTAACCTCACGACACCAATAGATTATAATTCTGGGTAAATATCCTCATAGGTGAAAACAAAATGGTTTTTGCATTGACTCCGCAGTTTCGCCAGATTTAACATATTCCATTAGGAAAGCATTTCATCACCAAGTGGCAGGAGATCTATTGTCTTTATTCGGTTGGTCCCTCATACTTCTAGCACTCTTCCAGGTATACCTTGGTCTTCCGAATTCCCTGCTTTTTTAAGGATTCAACAAGAACATATTTTGCATCCAGGAAAGCATTCTAACACCAGGGGTCATGTAGTCTTTTGTTAGGTTCGCCCCCTCATCCTTCTAGTTATTCCTCCATGTAATTCTTGGACATTTTCTTACGTTGCTTCCTTGAGGATCCTCCTCAGTATATTATTACATCCACGAAAGCATTCCATCACCAGGAGATAGCCAGGAGATCTCTTGCTCTGTGTCCAGTATGTACTGCATTCGCGCTGCTCCTCCTCCAGGTAATTCTTGTTCCTCCTCTTCACTGTTACCTAAATGGTTCCATATTAGCATATTGTATTCAGGAAATCATTTCATTTCTAAAAGTCTGGAGTCGCTTTTATTTTATTGAATCATTTAAGGTACAGTAGCTTTTCCCTTTCTGGGCTTTGAATCTATTTTACTTTATCACAGAAAGTTGATTCGTAATCGTTCGAAAAATAGTTTTTAAAAGGACTTTTGTTTGATTAGAATATTATAAAACCTGCCCAAAGTGTGTCCGCTACGCAACAAAGAAAGATTGTAACACATGGTTTTGCAACAAAGATGCGTACACGGAATTTGATATTAATTGTTTAGTGTTATATTATCGTTGAATAAACATCTATTTCGAAAATCAGAAAGATATTATCTATATATATAAAAGCGAAATACTACTGACTCACTCATCACGATTTCTTGAAAACTACCGAACGGATTGAAATGAAATTTGGTATGTAGCTTCCTCTAGGGCCATAGGTGCTCACTAAGAAAGGTTTTGAAAAAAAAAATCGAAATTTTAGGGGGGGTTTTGGGGGATCAAAGTTATTAAAAAACGATTTCTTCAAAACTACCGAATGGATTAGAATGAAATTTGGTATGTAGTTTCCTCTAGGACCATAGGTGCTTACTAAGAAAGGGTTTGAAAAAATTCGACATTTTAGGGGGGGTTTGGGGGGATCAAAGTTATTAAAAAACGATTTCTTCAAAACTACCGAATGGAATAGAATTAAATTTGGTATGTAGCTTCCTCTAGGACCATAGGTGCTTACTAAGAAAGGGTTTGAAAAAATTCGACATTTTAGGGGGGTTTGGGGTGATCAAAGTTATTAAATCACGATTTCTTCAAAACTACCGAACGGATTGGAATGAAATTTGGTATGTAGCTTCCTCTAGGGCCATAAGTGTTCAATAAAAAGGGGTTTTAAAAAATTTGAAATTTTAGGGGGGTTTGGGGGGTAAAAATTACTTAATCACGATTTTTCCAAAATTACTGAACAGATTGGAATGAAATTTGATATATAGCTTCCTCTAGGGCCATAGGCGCTCTAAAGAAAGGGTATAAAAAAATTCGAAATTTTAGGGGGGTTTGGGGGATCAAAGTTATTGATTCACGATTTCTTCAAAACTATCGAAGGGATTGGAATGAAATTTGATATGTAGCTTCCTCTAGGGCCATAGGTGCTTACTAAAAAAGGGTTTTAAAAAATTGGAAATTTTAGGGGGTTTTGGGGGGTAAAAGTTACTAAATCACGATTTCTTCAAAATTACCGAACAGATTCGAATGAAATTTGGTATGTAGCTTCTTCTAGGGCCATAGGCGCTCGCTAAGAAAGGGTTTAAAATAATTCGAAATTTTAGGGGGTTTTGGGGGGATCAACGTAATTAAATCACGATTTCTTCAAAACTACCGAACGGATTGGAATTAAATTTGGTATGTAGCTTCCTCTAGGGCCATAGGTGCTCACTAAGAAAGGGTATGAAAAATTTCGAAATTTTAGGAGGGGTTTGGGGGGATCAAAGTTACTGAAATCATAATTTCAGATCTTTTATTATTATGACAATAGTGCTTTTATTATTTAAGATCTATATATATAAAAGCCAAATACCACTCACTGACTGAACACTTAAAAAGAATACAATTACGTTAAAAAGACTGAAAATACCAACCACCACGGGCAACGCCGTACGGGTCAGCTAGTAAAATATATAATTCAAATTATTTATATCCAAATTAATTTGAACAAACTTGTATAAAAATAAGAGGTGAAATTGTATTAGGGTTCCTGTCATATTTCAAAATTTGACCAACCATAAAATAATATAAGTAATACACCTTATTAGACATATTCGCGATTTTTTAAAAAAATACACCTGAGCAGAGTGTAACAATTCAAACAATTAATTATTTTTAGCAAAGTTTATTCGGTGTTTATAGTTAAAATCTGATACAGTTGCGGAACCATATTTTATATTATAGGATGACTAACACACTCTTGCCAGTTGTTAAATTGATTATCTTTTGCTACAGAGTTCAGAAAAGTCCATTTAAACTTGATTGTCAAAGTTAAATAAAACATCAAACAATTTGTAATTTCGTTATTCTTGACGAAGTTCAAACAAATTATTTTTTATATCTCCTATCATTTACTATCTAATATTTCTACCAAACCACGTTGTATAAACCTACGTACTGTATAGTTATCATTTGGTGTCAAAAGCCTTAACATACTAGATTTGCTTTCCAGGAATCAATAATACCACAAGATAAAGTTGAAAGGTCAACAGGTAGGTGTGTGTAAATTCCCGCCTAGTCATGAATAACTCCTACATTTCCTCACGTATGCAACTACGCAATTAATATTTCATAAATATAAACCAGGCCTAATCCAAATTACGCTATAAAGTCCGACAAAAAGCTAATAACACTACGAACAAAATTAGTAGTAAGTTGCACGATACAAGACTTATGCCCTACGATGATTACCGATTTCAAATCGCAATTTAGCTTTTATTGATTTGACAAACTCATAATTAAAGTAAAGTTAGCTTGAAAAAGACAAAATGTTAAACCAAAGATAAAAAACTTAATGATTCTCTCAACATGTTTAAATTTATACTGAAAATATATTTTAATTTTCTTTTCACTTCTGCATTTGTAAAATTATTCCTTGATATGCAATTTTAGGTCAAATAAAGGACACTAGCTGCAAAAGCATAAGGGTTTATCCCTTACTTATACAGAATCCAAAAACGAGTTTATTCTAATAATGAATTAACTTTTATTTTTTTGTTAGTTGGTAAGGATGCTTTTTATGTGGGATATTTTGGTTATAGTAAAGATTGGAGAGTGCGTAACATATGTATATTTTATTCATTATTGTAACTCCTACTTCCTGGACCATTATTGTGAAATTTATTAATTAATTTACCAACCTTCAAATGGTCCTGTTAATTTCCCCTCTACTGCTGCTGGGTCTTACTAGTTTCGACACATACCCCTGTCATTGTCGAAGACGAACATTTCAGACGAATAAATATGTACATTTTGTTGAACATCTTACACAATACATTATTAACAATATTTAATAAAGTTTACAACTTTTACTGACTGAAATAATTCTCATACGTTTACACTATGCAAGAATTCTCAACGGTAAAGCTTTTATAAGATTGCTAGTACAAATCATTCAATGCATGCAATATATTCATCTGTGGAAAATGCTGTATAATACAAAATTTACATTAAACGTACCTGTATATAGCTACAGTATTATATACATCATGTATTTACCGTTGGTAAATGGAGCATTCATGTTATTGAATGATCCGTGACGATGTATTATTTGTTAAACCAGATCTGTTATTGGCATGTTTCTCAATAGCATAATGGACTGTTGGAATGGTTTTAATCATCTCTTGTAGAAATGTATATTGCACAATTTAAAATTAGGTACGCAGCAGCGATATAGGGTCTACCCAAATCAACCTTAAGGGTCTGCTGTAGTGGCGGCCATCTTAGATTTTTATCATGTAAGAGAAATGTTAAATTTAAAACAATTTATTTCATTTATTTTTTATCATAAAATTGTTTTCAAGGTCTCATTTTAACCACATTCACAATACGCATCCGTTTTGGGTTTCACATTTTTCAAATCCCTGAACTGTTTTCTTTACACAATAAAAACATTATAATTAAAAGAGAATCGCAAGCTGATTCGCAATTTTATAAAGAATATTCAGTTTTTT
>JAGFPH010004608.1:0-17300 GCA_018207615.1 Philaenus spumarius | reverse complement strand
AGAATCGCAAGCTGATTCGCAATTTTATAAAGAATATTCAGTTTTTTTCAGCCTTCAATTACAAAAGATGGATTTATAAAATGGTTTTTAATGAGTCAAAGTCAAAGGGCTCAGCTGCAAGAAATTGCACTGCTTAGATACGGTTATAGATAGAAGTGCTGGCGTCGCCGGTTGCTTTCTTGTTTACCTCAGCGACCCTTAAATTCGCCCTCTCAAAACAGTTCTAATTATATTTTGTGAACAATAAGTCCGTTCGTAAATCAATTTGACTACATTTTTGGCGAAGTTTAGTAGCCTAATATAAAACCCAAATAAAAAACTGAAAATAGGTAGTGAAACCCAAAATTCACTATTATGGAATTTTTGATATATGGAAAATAAGAATAAAAGTTGTTTTGCCCACCCTATCGATTTTAGTATCTTTTAAATTCAATTTGTTACACACATAATACACAAACCTCGAAATTCATTAAAACATATCTGCACTTGTAAACTTTGAAGCGATACATTAAAAAATCAAAATTTCAAAATTTGGTGTCAGATATCTTAAAATGTGTATTTTGTTTAAATATCGAGTCATCCTAAGCAACTAAGATTTTGTGGAAGGGACTTTATTTGCACATAATATTTGTTCAATAGGCTAATATTAATTAAATAGTATATTTGTTTTTTAATCGTGACAAAAAAATGTAACTTGTTAAGCGCACATTTGTTTCATTTTAGTTAGTTACATTATATCCATTTGCCCGAAATAATTATTGAATCCTAATTTTCAAATCTGCCAATTGCCAGAATGTCAAAGAGCCAAATGAATATTTTGAGAAAATTAAAGGTGTAAAATTTATAAACTAGTGAAACCCCTTAATAACTAGAGTTTAAAGCATTTTATCATCAGGTGCAATGTAATTCCATTGTTGCAATTATTATATAGTTTTGGACAACATAAACTGGATCTCTACTTACTTCCCTGTGTAACCAAACGTAGTCAAACATTTCAACCTTGTCTGCGTATAAAATAAACAAGGCCCATCAACGACTGCTACGAAATCAAACCAGACTGGAGCAGTCAGCGATCCAATGCCCTCGACCATAAAGTGCAAGTCCCCAGCAAGCTGTACGCGGTATTCAGGCTCACTATAACTTTATTGGCTCTTCTGTAGTTAAAGTTTATATCACTTGTGTTGCAGTAGTTTTAGATGACTAGAAATGTAGTAGATTTACTGCCTTAATGTCAAGAAACAAAAATAAATAAAACAACGACTAAACGCATGCCAGACACGAATCAAAGTATACCGTCAGTAGAGCTGTTTCAGATTTAACAGCATTTTAAGTATAGGAGCCTCACATGCCGTCATTTTTCTAATACATGTGATGATTAATTTGCAACTGTCCTCTTCGTGTTAAAACCCATAAATATGTCGCGTGAGTCATATTTTTCCAAAAAAGAATTACATAATTTTGTTTATATTTATTTAGTCATTTCATTAATCCAGCATCTGCTAAAGTAATACACTAAATCTAAAACACAAATATTCACCCAACTTACAATGAAGAACACTCTACACACACACACCCATACTTAAACAGTGAAGCACACTAAAATAATCATGTACATGTATCATACTAAGCGCCCTGAGGCAGAATTCTTATATGTTACAGATGTAAGTCATTCAATGCAATGTAATGCAATTAATTTTTTAAAAATTGTTTAAGCGTTATTTTCCCATTTGAATAACATGGGAGTACAAATTAGCTTAGCTGTAATTTTTATGCCACATGTTAATTTACTGAATACTCAAAGAATCAGCTGTTAATAAAAAGTTTACAACTTCTATGTTAAGTTTTACCTATGTTATGTGATATTATAAGGTACATTGTAAATAATTTACATTGATAACAGCTGTGACAATAGAATCAAACGTTCAAAACCATTGAGCAAGACCATCTCAATTAATGATACAAAATGATAATGAAAAACAAACAGTATAAAATTGGACAGCTTTAAGTATGAAATACAGTATAGTATCTCAAACAATAAGGGAAAAGTTGGTCAATACATATACGAGAATGTTTGTAAAGTGTGTCAATTAAAAAAAAAAAAAAAAAAAAAAAAAACTGGAATGCATACAGTATACAAAATTATTTACTCAATTTACAAACTGAAAAATAAAAATTTTAGTGTTTACAGTAGGTTAAAAAGGGAAAATAGAGTAAGACTATTTTTGAACGGTAACACAATATTATTTCTAATGTATAATTATTTTATATTACCTTTTTTTCCGGTACGTCACACTAATCCACTGTTGATTTTAATGATTACTGCAGTTTCGGGCTCGTGAGCCCATCATCAGATGAGATAAAGGTTTTGTTTTTATTTTTAATAGGAATCGATCCATATTTAAAGAGCTAAAGAGTGCGCACTGACCGATATCGTGTTTTTCACTTTTTTTAACTTTTGTAAACGGGTATTTGTGTAAACGGGTGTTTTGTTGTGTATTGTTAAATGTGTACTGTATTCACGATTAATTTAAATACTAACGAACTCCATATGTAACGATTCCTACTAAAAACTAAAACCTTATATTTATCTGATGATGGGTTCACGCAGCCCGAAACTGCAGTAATCATTAAAATCAACTGCGGATTAGTGACGTACTGGAAAAAAGGTAATATAAATGTCTGCTAATCCGTAGGCTACAATGTTAAAATTGAAATTTAAAATGTGTTTTACATTAGTCATTCTGTCCTAACTCCTACCGCAGTTTAGGATTACTTCAATGTATTCATTTTTTCTGCCTTATAAGCTTAAGTACGTTTTAATCCAGACAGGGTCTGTTTTGCTGGAGTTGTATGAAACTGTTACCTCCATCCATTTCGCTGTACCGTACCACTCAAATTATTTTGTTTTAATGAATATTTTATTTGTGTAAACTGTTGCATTTTTATGTGATAGGTAAAAGGAAGATCTAGATAGTTATAATCTCGCACCATAAATAAAGCCATAACCAATAAATAAATATCTCTTTTTTAATTCAAGAAATTTTGTTTTTATTTACATAATTTCGACTATAGTATAGAGAAAGTATAGTGATCGTAAAAAATCGATGATGAGATTTTTGTGGAAATATCCGTTTTGGGATCCCCTGAGTCCAAAAAAGAAGTTTCTATAAAATGTCTGTCTGTCTGTCTGTATGTATAAATGTATACAAAGCTAGAGAGAAAACTATTCCATCGATTTCGAACAAATTTGCACCAAACATGTCAATTAGGCCTGTATAGATGCACGAAAAAAGGTTTTGATTTTTTCTTAAAAACAACCCCTTTTTTGGCCAAAAAACCCCCAAAACATAAGTTATTATTTTTTAATAAAAAAACGGCCCTAACTATTTTGATAAAATTTGGCTTATTTGTAGCCAATAATGTACCCTGCCATATGCAAAAAACCGCATCTTTCACTGAGTATTGAAAATTCCCTTAATACGGGGGTTGGCGTGCGAAGCACGCAATGCACTGCGTATTGAATAGGATCCCAATACGGGGGTTGGCGTGCGAAGCACGCATACACTGTGTATTGGAAATACTCCCAATACGGGGGTTGGCGTGCAATGCACTGTGCGTCGGCCGCTTCTCATAGTGTTCAGTGTCAAGCTCACATATGTGCGTCCTTAGCAGTGAACGTGTTAATAATTTAAATACGTTTGAGAGAAAGTAAGTGTCAGTTTCTGGTACCGTTTATTTATTTTGAATTTCGTTTGCAAACAATTTGTTTCTTTTATATTTATTTATAACAGTAAAAACTATATTTCGTACATAGTTTTTTTGTTATGAGAATTCTCAAGTGGATTGTATGACTAAACATTCGATGATTTCCTCTCTTTGGAGTGCAAGGATAACAATAAGCAGATATAGTCTACTATTATGCTTGCCATAACAAAACAAAGTGCAGCCAGAACGGCGATAAAACTTCAACGCTTACTCAATTGCATTGGATACGTCCTGACGCATTGGCAACAATACAAATATTTTCATCAATCGTTCGATGTTTTGGCTACATTTGTATATTTCGCGATCGTTTTGCTTCGAGGTATCATTATCATGGAAATAATCATTTCCATAATCTTCATTCATAATCTGGAAAAGAATTTAATTGATCGCCAAACCTTTGAAGGAAATAAGTTTGGTTGATTATTTTGTACAAATTTACAAGTTTACAAATACTCTACCGTCTATTCAGTCTGAAAAGTTAGACTTTTTTGTTGAAATCACAAAATATTTGATAGAATAAACTTTGAACATAAAAATTTCACAACTAATACGTTTATTAACTCAAACGGACAAAGTCGCCATCTTCAGTGATGCACGAGCTACAATGGTTAATGCCTTACTAATGCAACGTATTATTAAGCCACGCCCCTTTGAATTCTGTATAAATACGGGATATGAAACACTATTAAGTTAGTTATAATTTGACTATTGTAGCTCGTGCATCACTGAAGATGGCGACTTTGTCGTTGAAACGCGTTTGAGTTAATAAACGTATTAGATTTTGTGTTCAAAGTTTATTCTATCAAGTATATCTTCTCACAAGTCAAGCTCAATATTTATTTATCACGAAATATTGGTTAGATAGATGTAACTAAGCGTTTTAGGAAGTAAACATTCACACGTTATTTTTATTTTCTCCACCTTATACGTAGTATATGGAAAAAGTATTGTTTTCGTCCAAATTTTCGAATTTGAATTTTTAGTGGAATTATCTGTTTTTGTGCTCCCTGAACCCCCAAAAAATGTTTAGTGGAATTATCTGTGTTGGTGCTCCCTGAACCCAAAAATATTAGTGGAATTATTTGTTTTGGTGCTCCCTGAACCCAAAAAAGTGTTTTTTTGGTGTTGTCTGTCCGTGTGTCCGTGTGTCTGTAAGGATGTGTACAGAGCTGGAGACCATACCAACTGTCCGATTTTGATGAAATTTGGTATGTAGGTGTAGTTATGGAATATCTCTATGAATGTTTTCATTTTTCAAATTTTTAATTTTTAAGGGGTTTTACCAACTAAAAATGCTCAAAAAACGAGAAAAATCTAAATTTCTCAAAATCGGCTTTAACGATTTTGATAAAATTTTGCTTATTTGTAGCCCTTAATGTACCATACCATATGCAAAAAATCGCATCTTTCTAAAAATTCTCGTTTAGGGAATAATAATAATAATAACTGATTTTTGGGGGTTTTTGGCCACAAAGGGGGTTGTTTCTCAAAATTTTTCAAAACATTTTTTCGTGCATCTATACAGGCCTAATTGACATGTTTGGTGCAAATTTGTTCGAAATCGATCGAATAGATTAAATAATCATAATAATATAATATGGATGGGTGTTACATGCATCTATATAATATTTTCCATGGTAACATTTTTCTACTTTTGCAATTCTAAATGACCACCTCCTATGCTACTCATGGGAAGGTAAAAGGTTTCAACTGTTAGAAAGTATGTGGCAGTTATCTGGCACCGTTTATTAAGTACGAAATAAACACCTGATGTTATGGAACTTGTTTTCAACATTCTGCGTAGTAAAAATCAAATCGATAAAAAGTCAATACGGTGCTAATTTTTGTCAAAGAGCAAAGGTAAAATGTAGTTAATTCTCAAAGTTTTCTGTATGGTAAAAAAAAAACCTCAGAGTGGATGGCCTTTCCTGTTAGCGAGGAATAGTGTAAATATTTATGTTTTTCATTGATAGCGAATTCCTTTTAAAATCAAAGTTACAAAGTTAGTTTATGTACAAAGTGAAGCGTGAAATGCAGTCGTGACGTCAGTACGGGGAAGTTTGATTTGATTATTTTACAATTATGAGTAAAGTTTTCTGCAGAGGCACACATTTATATTGCGTAGTCGAGTCTCAATACTTTCAAAATGTCGTGTTATTATTTATCAAGAAATGTTGACGGAGTCTTTAAGAAAATATAAGATTTTGTTCTACTGAAGAGTGAAAACTACTGCTACTCTGGTGTTAGTTCTTTATATTTTGTTTACAGAAATTTGTAATATCATTAAAATACAATATAAGATTTGAACCCTCGACGCGTGTGTTAAATTCTCACTTGTACAAGTTTTTAAATTTTATTCGGAATGTTATTAAACTAATGGTCTGCGGCGTGTAGCATAGTCCAAGATAACACCAGCACCGCTACAAAGGCAATGCACAACGAGCAGTGAATTGTATAGATACCGCTCGACACATCAGTTTATGAGAGTTTGTTGTCACAGCGGCTGTTAGGTTGTTGTTTGATAGTTATGTATTTTAGATTTCTTTTTTCCTGTATTTCATTGATGAACAATATCCAGTATTCTATGAAAGAAAGGCAATCTATCAAGTTTCGGCTCAGAAATCCTCAAACAAGTCAAATGCACCAACTTGATTTAAACTAGGAGCATGTAAGGTGTTTAAAAATCAAAATTTTCTGTATTTTCTTTTTTTTTAATGGAGGTGCGCTGCTAGTGCTTAATATAAAAAGTATATACATGGTGGGTGAAAAGTCTGAGCACGGTTTAATCTATATAGGCCTATATAAAAGCGAAATACCACTCACTCACTCGCTCACTCACTCATCACGATTTCTCAAAAACTACCAAACGGATTGAAATGAAATTTGGTATGTACTTCCTCTAGGCCCATAGGTGCTCACTAAGAATGGGTTTGAAAAAATTCGAAATTTTAGGGAGTTTAGGGGATCAAAGTTATTAAATCACTATTTCTTCAAAACTACCGAACGGATTGGAATGAAATTTGGTATGTAGCTTCCTCTAGGGCCATAGGTGCTCACTAAGAAAGGGTATGAAAAATTTCGAAATTTTAGGAGGGGTTTGGGGGGATCAAAGTTACTAAAATCATAATTTCAGATCTTTTATTATTATGACAATAGTGCTTTTATTATTTAAGATCTATATATATAAAAGCCACTCACTCACTGAACACTTAAAAAGAATACAATTACGTAAAAAGACTGAAAATACCAACCACCACGGGCAACGCCGTACGGGTCAGCTAATATTTCGTATATAAGGAAAATTTTAAGGTAGATATAATTGAGGAACTATGTAAAAATACTATTTTATTAAAATGCCAAAATTTTGGTCCGCCATCTTGGATCCTCCATTTTGAACGTAACTTGTTTTAAATATGAAAGTGAACATGTTATAGACCTACATCATTTCAATGCAGAATTTTAACACAAATCAATGGGGAAAACCACACATCCATATCTCAAACCGTTCCGAAGATATTTGTATTTATTTATATTGAATCATATCATTTAGTATAAAAATGAAATAAAATACATTGAACGTCATACGCACTACATTTTGATGTTGAATAAAATTAAACATTACCAAACAATCAAATCATAAGTTATTAATTTAATGTACATCAATTTCAATAATAATAATGATATGATTATTAAATTAATCATATTTAAATGATATGATTCAATGTAAATAAATGCAAATATCTTCAGAATGGTTTGAGATATGGATGTGCGGTTTTCCCCATTGATTTGTTTTAAAATTCTGCATTGAAATGATGTATCACATGACCACTTTCCTATTAAAAAAAAAAAAACAAGTTACATTCAAAATGGTCAATCCAAGAAGGGGGACCAAATTTAATAAAATAGTATTTTTACAAAGAGTAGGTCCTCAATGACATCTATCTTCAAATTTTCCTTATATACGAAATATTAAACCGTTCTCAGGTTTTTCACCCACCCTGTAAAATAAAGCTTACGTACTGGTTCTAGTTCATTCAAAGATACGTAAAATTTCCATGAAAAATTCTCAAACTGTAGTATTCCTGAAAATAACAGTGTTTGAAAGTTATTGACAAAATAACAGTAATTGACAAAATAGCTGAAAAGTGACGATGCTTGTAGTCCTACTTTGCTTTCAGTTCGAATCAGTCGTTAAAATTTTGCAGGCTATTATTGGCCTACTAGTCCAATAAAAACAACACAGACGGAAGATGGCGTCAGTCGTTCGAGGGAATGAAACGGTGTATCTGATCTGGAAATTCTATAATTTATTTTAACAATGAAAGATGTAGAAATTTGACCTATCAATAAAATTCATAATGGCGGTACATACTAAACGTATGCTAGGGAAAGAGCTCCAATGTACCTGTATGTTTGATCTTAATAAGTTTCATTTTCACAAATAAATGATTTCATCTTAAAGCTTAGAAAGTATTCCTTGTTTTAGAGACGGACAAAACCGGGTACGTCAGCTAGATTGCAACCTACAATCTCAGAAAACCTGTCCCTAACTACAGTTACACAAAACTTTATAAATCCCATAAACACGATACACGAAAGACACTATTTCATTCTGGTAATCTTGAATGAAAAATGTTCTCACTTCTGCGGTTACAGTAAACATAATTTATCGTCGTAATAATTAAGTTTAGGTTGATAAATTCTTGGTTATAATTTACGAAATGCATTTGTCACTTCTCAATGCACCGAAGCCGGAGAACAACTTTCCCAATAACTCATCAAGCTTATGTATTTTTACAGTTACTTGGTTTTACAGGAATAATGTGATTCGGTAGTTTCTCCACTGGTATTAATATTTCATTCTTTTTATAATAGTTTGCGTGGTTATGCTTTATTCAGATCTAGAGACCGTGTATTGTGGAGAGTTTAGTTCACACTACGAGATGACGCTGGAATGACTGGTCAGTAAACAGAGCGTCGCTGGTGGTGAAATAAAAATAGAATCCAAAAATAATTATTAGGTTTTATTGACCGTATTTAGATAAATTCTCTAAAAATGTTGATGTAAAAGTTTCTTTGTTAAAGGAAATTTTACGAAGTAATTGTAGCCCAAACTTAAAAAAGTATGCTTTTGATCTTTAAATAATTTTTGTTTCAATTCAGGTTGGTAAAACACGACGAGGAGCTTCTTTATTACTTATACCCAGGCACAGAACTAATATATTTAATAAATCTTTCACTGTGACTGCATGTAGGCTATGGAAATCATTAACGGAGAGTTTGAATTGCAACAATGACCGTGTTGAGTTCAAGAAAGCTTTGGGTTCTTGGTTCTGCGACAGTTTTGGGTAGTTTCGGGTGTTCGGGTCGGCTTTGAGCATACTACCATTTTATTTGGATAACCTAATAGAACTCCGATCCAATGCAATATTTCGTTCCTCTGGAAATTCGACGATAGTGGCGCTATCTATTGGGGAAATGACGGAAGCTGTGTGAAACACCAATGCTACCAATGATTTCTCCCTGGCGCTACCTCGCGGCGCGATCATGCACTATTTTCCCGAAAACTTAATTTTCGCCGCACTGCTGCCGTATGGATGCAAGATCTATTTATTATTCATGATCTATAACACTACTAAGACTGGATCGCTGACCGCGTGTTGCGAGAACTAGCAGGCGCTTTCATGTTACCCCCAGCACTGTAAGGGCACCGCTGTGCAGCGATAGCATTGAGAGGCGGGCATTGTTTCGTTTGTTAAACAGCGTATAATCAGTCTTACAACTGTCCCGGAGTTTACTTTTAATACTATTGGTAGCCTATATCATACTACTGTATGTTTATAATAATATATTATAAATAGTAGGTCCTACATTAAAATAAAATTCATTCATGAGAAGCCAAGGTACCTGTTATCATTATCCCGGACTACATTTAAAAAAAATAGTATGTAAACATATATAAATTTGTTACATCAATAATCAAAATGTACAATCGAAATGAAACCATTAAAAAAATATAGCCTTATAAGTTCTAACTTACAATCTTTAGTCACAGTATGTTTCCAGTTTGTAAACATATATTAACTACATAGTAGTGTAGTACTATTATATTTACAGTTAAGGTTACTAAAACAAGTTAACTGTGTCTTTTTAAATATATTCCTTTATTGTTGCAGTACATTAAATCATTACATAATATAAGGTAAAACTATAGTAATAGCAAAGCGGGAGTACTGATGGACCACCATGCGGGCAAGGGGACTTGACCCGGCCTCCATCGGTGCTCCCGCTTTGCTACTACTATAGGAGAGATGGAGCGGGCGGACAGATTGCGCACACTGTGTTTCAGGGTGAAGGGATAGAGTTGGTGAGAATCGACTTCAGATAGTTGTACAACCTCAGTAGTTAAATGTCTAGTTGAAAGTATAGGTTATTTCTTCAGCCCGTCTGTAATACATCTTTCTAATTCTATGTTTTGTTGCCAGACAAGTAATTCAATTTTCTTAATTTCTATAGAATGGCACTACTTTAAAATATTTTGAAATTAGGCATATTTTCAGTAAGCTACTTACCTAAACTAACTGTACGAAGAAACAAAAGTTCAATTGTTAAGCGGCCATGTTGATTTACGGGCCGCGCAATCTCTCCTACCTAAATAGGATAGTTTGCTCATCCACTACTTAGGAGAGATTGCGCGATGTTTACATTAGATTCAATGGTAGGAGAGTTAACGAAACGAATTGGTAATGTTGTGTAATTGCAGTTTACATGTAAAACATATTAAATAATATAATCACGTTTTGGAAATTGACTAATTATTATTAATTATAAATTTTTTGGAGTGGTGAGTATTGTTTGTTTTTTCCAATAAATATACAGTAATGAAACACAGGCTTCAATCAAATTATTAAGCAGTAAAAAATGACTCGCTCACAATTCGTGGATTAAGCAGAAGATTTAGTATTCACATTATTATAAAATATATTTTGTAAAATTTAATCCAAATAATATAATATTTGCATTAAAATATTCTAAAAAGACATAATTTAAGTGCGCAATTTCACCAACCCTGTTAATAGAGATTGCGCAAAAACACATTTTTTGTTTTTTGCTGCCGTTGTGTTAAATTACAGAAAAACAACAAAGTAGCAATTGAAATATATTGAAAACATATAAATATAACATATTCATAGGTAGTTAAGAACCAAAAATTATATTTTGATTTGTTTTCTTATGTTTATTGAATTGTGCGTCAAATCTCCTAGCTTTACCTTAATGACATTCATAGGCTACTTGAAATGAAATTACAGGCCCAAGTGTGACTGAACAAAATAACCTTATTTAATTTTTGTCGTAGGCCTGTAGAGGCAGTATTTATTCACGCAATGGCTGTTTGTTGTAAACGGATAGTTTAGTATGTTGAGTATGATTTCTATAATATTTTGAGAAAGGCGAGAAAGCAATAGCAAAGGCTAAGGAACCCTTATAAGTAAAACTAGCACTTCCATGTTTTATGTTTTAGAATGATTCAACTAACACACTACTAGTTGAAATGAACCATTGAATGGTATATCGAGAGTAATGTGTTGCATAGGTTGTTGGGTTTGAGCTCGGGTTTAATGTAAAATATAAATTTAACTTAAAAATAAAATAAATAATTATCGCTTAAATTAGTAGGAATACATATACAGGGTGATTTACGAAGACATGCAGAAATTTCGGGTGCTCATTCTACATGTAAAAGTAAAGAAAAAAAGTTATATAAACATCGTTCCAAAAATGCTTAGTTTTCCAGATATCCACCTTTTTTTTTTAATCATATCTAGAGAAATGTTTTACTGATTAAGTTCAAACTCGGCATGCAGTTTAACCTAACAATGATATATCCCAAGAAAAATAAACGATTATATCCAAATATGCGTTTCAAAATGGCTGCTATTTGAAAATCTCAAACCTAAATTACTCAAAAGCCGTACATTTTAACAAAATATGACAAGACACCTTCTTTGTAGCCTTTTTGATTCCTTATCGGATGGTGTAACTGTCAAAACAATTGGATGAAGTATAATATCAGTTAAAGACAATAACAGCATATGTAGGCCTACTGTATTAAGTGATGTTAAGTTGTAGGAATAGCAGTGTCTGGTAATCGTGTTTATTTACGTTCGTATGCGCAGTCCGATGTCTTTGAAAATGTATGCCTACATACAATATTGTTGTGTTTAGATTGATGGTATAGTCTGTCCGCTCGGCCATGATACCTGACTTCTCGGAACTCAATGCCCCCTCCCTACTCGCTTGCCGGTCCTGCCGTTGGCAAAATAGTGGAGGGGGCGTTGAGTTCCGAGAAGTCAGGTATCACGGCCGAGCGGACAGACTATATATGATGAAGAAACCAATTATTATATATGAGTCGTGTGAAATCAAAACGAGACACATCACTTGAACCAAATTGTTCAGAAAACACAAAAAACTAAATAAATCCTTTCTTTTAATTTATAAATTTGTATAATTTGTTTTATAGTAGTAAGGGATATAGACAAATATTACCCAGAAGTTTCAAAAGTTTATCTGGTTTATTATCGGTTTTAAAAGCATTTTAATTGTTGATGTGTCCTATTTTGTTTTAAAACTTATTGATGTATCTTGTTTTGCAACTTATTAATTGGATGTATCTCATTTTGAAAACAATCTTTTTTGATGTATCTGGTTTTGAAAATAAACACAATTTATTAATTTATAAAACATTAGTATGTATTTAAAAAATACAAAATAGTAAATCAAACAAAATTAAAGGAATGAGATAATTTCTGAAAACCAAGTCGTAAACACAGTTACTGTCTCTATACAAAGCATGTTTACATATTCCATGTTTACTGTTCACTAATAATAACCAAAATAAATAGATTTAATAACAATCTAAACACACCGGCACAAGTAGAACGGATCAGCAACAGAGATAACGCCGTATCGAACTGTCAGCTGATACCCAAATCCTTGCGTAGTAGCAAGGCCACACTAGATGTACATCTAGTGTAGCCTTGGTAGTAGGCCTTGAAAAGATGTATCTTGTTTTGATACTGATTCATCTACTTGTTTCATTTTGAAACTAACCGACTACTTTACCATTTGAAAACAGCATGATGTCTTGTGTTTCGAATCTTAATTTTTTCGCAGTTATGTAGAGGACATTTTGAACTTGTAAAATCTGCTGTTATCTCAAAATCGTAAAAATAGTGATGTGTCTTATTTTGATACTAGACGACTCATATAACTTAACTATTATCCTTCATTCGATTGTTTTGTCTACAATTCCAAATTGTAAAATTTGTTTAACAAATTAATACTTAAAAATATTTTTTTAATTTGATACGCTTTTATGTTAAAAGTTATTTGCTCGTCTAAAAAATGTTTTATTAGAGTTAAGAGCGTTTTCATTGGTTCAAAACGTTTCTATACCAAAATATCACCTGCTTAGATAGGGCGTGTTTAAAACTTTATACCTGTCTAACTTTTAAACGGTTATTCGTAAACGGAAAGTTTGCCGCCATATTGTAAACATGGTGGGTATGATAAAAAATAAAAAATAACTAAATTAAACTGAACTAAAAGTCCAGGGGAGTTACTATTTAAATTTTTTTAATAGGCCTAGCTCTTATAGATTCAAGAGAAACATCTGGCACACTTATATCAGTCACTCTGTATATAAGGAGATTAACACGAAAACCCTGTTAATGAACACAAAATATGAATCAATCTTTGTTCCATGGTGACAAATAGATGAATATCCTACTAAAGCTTGATGATTAGATATCATTTTAAAACGCCATGCAAGTTTCAAGCGTTTGAAGCTCACCTTGGAATTGCCAGTAAGCAACCCACATTCTGCAATCCTATTTCTTCTTTCTGACATTTGGGAATGCGATTGTATGCCTAGATTATGCAGTGAATGCAACTTAGATCAATATGTTAATTTCCTAGTTGGCACAACAATGTGTAAATTGTACACATTCCCTAGGAATTCGCTACATTGCCTAGTAGTACTTATACAAGGGTGATTTTTGAAAACTCAATACGTAAATTATTTTCTAGAAAGGTATTGAGATAGGTTATAGCACTATGAAAATAATAATGTATTACAAATTCCAATATTTAAAATTGCTCAAAGTTAACACCATGAAATACGTAAGAGCCAAGTTAACCTGATCACATAATGATAACAAGGAACTCGTATAATCTTATGCCCTGGTAAAACAATCGTAATGTATGCCTTTAATGTAACAATTTCAAATTTCAATTTCAATTTCAAAGAGAGATAACAGGGATTTTAAAAATATGTTTCTGAGATTCTCATAAAAAGATGAAAAACTGTCCCTAGAACAGATTTTGGACATCTCCTTCCGTCTTTTAAATAATATAAAATTGTAACAGTAACTTATAAAATGATGTTTTTGAGCGCAGAAACCGAATGCGCGAACTGATTTTTATTTTCTTACCACAGAAATTCATGTATTTTTTAAAGATCTTCAATTTGATGTATCACAAGCAGATATGTACCTTAAAAATGTTTTAGTTGGGACTGTATAAGGGGAAGGTGATTTTGTAAATATGGTTTCTAAGATTCCTCCTGACGGTGAATATCTGTCCCGATCAGATGTTTAATATTATATCTCTTTCCATTTTTCAAGTGTAAACTTTAGGCGCACCACGTCCAAAAAATGTGTATACATGTGTGTATAGCAGAGTATATAGTTTTCTTGTTGCTGGGGGGTGAATCGGATTTTACCGTCACGAGTTCTTTTTGTGAAACGCTCTATTTTGTGAAACTTTCCTAATGTGAAACGCTCCTAAAGTGAAACGTTCTATTCCATCTGTTTGAAAAACTTTTGGTCTTGCCAATATTCGAACCAGCAGAGTCCATCACCATAGACTATCGCCTTAGTCGGTTAGGCCACGATCGCATTGCTAATTTAGCATATTTGAGTTGGGTATATAAGTGTGACAGATTGTCTTACTTCATAGGCTCAATCTGTTAATGTTAATACAATGTATAGTTTAATTAGTAATATCTCTGAAATGGACATTGTGCTTCCTCATTTCGTAAGTTGTGTTAAAAATAAACATTGTACTTCCTCATTTCGTAAGCTGTGTTAATTAAAAAGTTTAAACTTTTCCCGTGTGGTCTTAAGCATAGAATTATATATTTTTTTAAAATAATATAGGTGGTAAGATTTCAAAATCACTCTTTATGTACGGAGTAAATACATAAACAAAAATGTAATTGCAATTGTTTACGTTTTCTTTTGTTTCAAAGTTTTCAAAAAATAGCCCTTCTATTATCGTCTCTTAATGTTTTTGTTTTGGTACAATCTAAGACATAATTTAAATAAATAATTATAAAATTTCAATAATTTTCCCTAAGAGAACTAAACTAAAAATTATCTCGTAATAACAACGCAGTCAGTATATTTGTTTTGATATAGTTGCAGATGTTCGAAAGGCTTAAGTTAAGTGGGCGTGGATGAAGCTCCCAACACTTACGTTCTCCAGATTGAATGATAAACGTTCCGTCCGCTTAACCTATATAGAGTAACTGCACTCAGGCGGAATTGAATTCAACTAAGATCTTGGATACTTCTACCAAATGTGTTCAATTAATTTTTGTAATATTTTTATTTGGATAAAACAATGCAGCGAAATCATATTTCTTTTGCTGATATTTGAGAAAATGAAATCTTTGTTGATAAAGTTGAATAGAATTATTAATAAAATTAATATAACTCATCTACTCTGTAATGTAATGTTGAGATAAAAGATGTTTTTAACAAAACATAGATTTAAGTAATTAATGTTTTATAGAAAGTCGAACATAACGATTTCAAGATAACTAAATTTCATTTACTCTCTGTTATCGTAAACAAAGATATAAGCCTAGTTGAGAGGTCATTCAATAAACGAATAAATAATTTATTAGGTTATTTTAAAAATAAAACAATAAAATACAATTAAAATATGTTAAGTAATATTTGTTATAATGCAAATGATATATGGAATAGAAATAAAATAAATGGATAAAATAAAATTTAATAATTAAAACTATACCCACTCATTAAGAAAATAAAGTAATACAATAAATTGCACAAATCAAATAAAAAGGAGTTTCAGTGGGACGGTCGGAAGAAGAGTAAATCCCCTAACATGTAGTTGAACAATTACTATGTTGGTAAGCTTTTAATAATATCTCTATCTCTCTACACTTTCCTTCAAAAATGGGTTATTTATTGTAGAATAATGATTCATGTAGAATGTTTACATGATCATACTCAAATATGAAAGAAAATATATATCGCATGGTGTATTACGATTAGTTCTATAGCGAGCACCTCGTCTTGCAGTGGAGGAGATTGAGGGTAGAAGATGGCCCACTCAACATCGCCCACGCCCTAACTCATAATTGTTATGTTACCGAGTTTCCCGATCGTTAAGGCGAGTTGCCCGAAACCCAAAATACCCAGTCGTTAACCTGAAAAGTCTTACTCGTCACGCTTTACCGTTCAGTTTTGTTCACTTCCCAGGATTTCCCGTTCTCCCTCCTCCGTTTGTGCGATGCGCACCTAAAGAATTTACAACTTAAAAATACAAAATAAATCATTAGGGTAAATAATAAAATTACATGAAATAATGTGTCTTATGACAGACCGAGACTACATAATCTAATAAAAAATATGGTAGTTATGATAAATAGAGAAATGTAACATATAAATTAAATAAATTACTGTAGTACAAACTACAACTGTAGATTGATATAAGAATTATAACTTGTTGTACATCATGAACTAATAATGCAAATGTAAATAATAATAATAATAAAAAAGTTATAACTTGATTCACTTTCACAAATTTATGATTTACTGGACAATCTAGGGAAGGGTACTACATTTTTGACATCAGCCAGGTCTGGCAAAGCCGATTTTCTTACTATATTTACAAGCTTTTCTTATGTTTGAAAACTATTCAAATATTTTAATGTTAGCACACACGTGTAACGTTCTTTGTTTAAACACTAAAAAAAAGACACAATAAAAGACAAGTAGGAAGAAAGTGCTAAAAACATTATTTTCCTCCGTTATTAAAAGCTATTTGTTGATCCCTCACTTTTTTTTTATTAAGCTATGTGTTTACTACCAGACAAACTTCTATATGTTTACGACTTTTCTTGTAGGGAAAATATTCACGCACCCTCCAGATTAAAAAATTAAACCCTTCTTAATATGCCTATTACAAACAGGAGCTTTAATATTAAAATATCTTATTATATTGAGCAATTAATTTATAAATACAAAATAAATACCTACTAAATTTTCATATTATTTATTTTATTGTTAGCATTTACTGAATTTGGAATAAGAATCCTATATAGGGTGATTTTAATAAAATTGCAATATTTAGGGTAATGTTTCTAGATTTTCTATTTAGTAAATTGAATAATAAGTTCTACTTTTTTAGTTCAAAAATCGATTCTCTTTTCTAATCTT
>JAGFPH010004607.1:65178-111322 GCA_018207615.1 Philaenus spumarius | reverse complement strand
GTGCTTCGCACGCCATTCCACATATTGGGATTGTCTTCAATACACAAAGCATTGCGTGCTTCGCACGCCATTTCACATATTGGGATTGTCTTCAATACACAAAGCATTGCGTGCTTCGCACGCCGTTCCACATATTGGGGTTGTCTTCAATAAACAATGCATTGCGTGCTTCGCACGCCATTCCACATATTGGGATTGCCTTAAATACACAAAGCATTGCGTGCTTCGCACGCCATTCCACATATTGGGATTGTCTTCAATACACAATGCATTGCGTGCTTCGCACGCCAAACCTCGTATTAGGGGTATTTTCAACACGCAAAGCATTGCGTGCTTCGCACGCCAGCCCCACGGTAGAATCCACCACATGGCTTTGAACCGGGTACTTCTATGGTATTTCACGTTTTGATCGATTTTGGGGGAACCAAGCGAGCTATAAGGTCGCGTAAAAAAACAAAATGTGCAGAATAACATCTTACATTTATATTTTTAGAAAAAACTCTAAAAAATATTCATTCTCGTAGTAAAAATCTCAAAAAATAGTTACTTCCGGTCAAAAAACTTACTTCCGGTTGTTGGATTTTTTTGGCTAACGAACTCGTCTGAGCCACTTACACAACCAACACGTGTACCAAATTTGGACCAAATCGGACTTAAAATGCGACCGCTAGAGTGCGAACACATATATACATATATATATACATATATATATATGAATTTTAGTGACACCCCAAAACGTGTTCTGGGGACCATGATCGGTGCTCATTTGCTACTCCCGACCTTGGGTCTCACCATAAGGGCCACTGCAATAGCTCATTTTTCCTATGGAAATTCGCTAATGACGGCAGTGTTTTAAACTAGGACATTCGGATATTTTAATAATGGTATTGTGGATTCTCTTCGGCCTGGAAATAATATTTCAACTTACTGGTACATACTTGTGAAACAGACTGTATGATAAAAGCTGCCTAATTGTCAGGTAACAGCATGTATACTGATAACCTGACAGATGAGAGACGCTGTCTTATATTGTCAGCATTACTGTCACGGTAACAAACTTTACCCAACATATTAACACACGTTATACCTTGGATTATGTCATACGTCATGCCAACTCAATTAGTCGACAATTTGTATCCATCAGAGAGATATGTAGGCCCAATCTACAAAATACTTGTTTTTAATCTATATATCTATATTATATAAAAGCGAAATACCACTCACTCACTGACTCACTCATCACGATTTCTCAAAAACTACCGAACGGATTGAAATGAAATTTGGTATGCAGCTTCCTCTAGGGCCATAGGTGCTCACTAAGAAAGGGTTGTAAAAAATTGTAAATTTTAGACGGTTTTGGGAGGTAAAAATTACTAAATCACGATTTCTCCAAAATTACCGAACGGATTGGAATGAAATTTGGTATGTAGCTTCCTCTAGGGCCATAGGTGCTCACTAAGAAAGGGTTTTAAAGAATTCTAAATTTGGGGGGGGGGGGGGTGTCAAATTTACTAAATCACGATTTCTCTTAAACTACTGAACGGACTGGAATGAAATTAACTATGTAGCTTACTCTAGGGCCGCAGGTACTGATAAGAAAGGGTTTAAAAAATTCGAAATCTTAGGAGGCCTTTGGGGGTCAAGTTACTAAATCACGATTTCTCCAAAACCACTGAACGGATTGAAACTGAATTTGGTGTGTAGCTTCCTCTAGCGCCATAGGTGCTCTTTAAGAAAGGTTTTCAAAAAAATTTAAATTTTAGAGGGGGTTTTGGGGGGGGGGGGGTAAAAGTTCCAAAAAAAAACACCGAACGGATTGGAATGAAATTTGTTATGTAGCTTCCTCTAGGGCCCTAAGTGCTCGCCACGAAATGGTTTTAAAAAAATCTAAATTTTAGGGGAATTTGGGGGTCAAAGTTACGGTACTAAAAATCCCCATAAGAAATACATAGTGTAATATATTTATTGGTATAATACATTTTGTGAATATACATTTAACTTTGTTTTGTCTATCCGTGCAAAGTCGGATCGGGCCAACTAGTAACAGTGTAGTATGTCTTTATTAAACACAATACTGTAAATTAAAAATCAAAACGAATACAACAATTCGACCACGCAGCTGAACCGCCGACGTGAGTTCAGCAAATTTCCAAAATTAAGTTTATAGGCCTATGTTTCAGGGTTTCAACCAACAATTTGGGAAATAGGTCTACTCACGACGGTGCTGAATAGCTCCAAAATGGTTCGCACGCCATTCCGCATATTAGGAGTGTCTTCTATACAGAATGCATTGCGTGCTTTGCACGCCATTCCGCACATTGGGAGTATCTTCAACGCACAAAGCATTGCGTGCTGCCCACGGTAGAATCCACCGCATGGCTTTGAACCGGGTACTTCTATGGTATTTTACGTTCTGACCGATTTTGGGGGAACCAAGCGAGCTATAAGGTCGCGTAAAAAAACCAAAAAGTGCAGAATAAAATCCTACATTTATATTTGTGAAAAAAACTCAAAAACAAATTCATTCTCGTAGGAAAAATCTTAAAAAATAGTTACTTCCTGTCAAAAAAACGTGCTTCCGATTGTTAAATTTTTTTGGCTAACGAACTCTTCCGAGCGACGTAGACTACCAACATGTGTACCAAATTTGAACCAAATCGGACTTAAAATGCGGACTAGAGTGCGAACACATATACACATATATATGATTTTTAATGACACCCCAAAACGTGTTCTGGGGACCATGATCGGTGCTCATTTGCTACTCCCGACCTTGGGTCTTACCATAAGGGCCACTTCAATAGCTGATTTTTCCTATGGAAATTCGCTAATAATTCTATTCATCTAGTACAGGCAACACTCCAGACTTAGAACGTCTGGATATTTTAAAATTAATCTAACAACAATAATAAATAACTGAGTATTGAGACATTTACTGAAATAAATATCATACAAAATTTGCACTAAACAACAATTTGCCTTGTACAGTTGTTACATAATTAGGTAAATGTCTCATTACTCAGGTTTTTATTATCCGATTGTAGCAAATAAAGTATGATTTTGTTCGTCTTAAAATTCTACATTTTTTATTACTGGTAAAATTTTTTTATAAAAATTACGGTTTTCGTGAAATTTAACATCAAAGATTTTAAATGGCCGCCATATTGAAACTGTTTAATATATCGTAACGAAATTTAATATACTTGTTTGACCTACCAAGGTACACTTTCGTGCCAGATTTGAAGTTTCTATCTAAAATAGTACTCAAGTTATAAAATAATTTGTAAAAAACCCAAACAGACAGAAACCAAGGCATGTCAGACCCATGTTTATATGTCGTTTTTTGATTGTCTTGACCTAAGGAACAAATACACAAAAATTTTCCAGGGAGTTTGTAAACACCCTGTATATTATGCATGAAATCTATACTATTATGTATAACTGACCGTCTCTAGTGTTCATCTATTTGTACATTTTCAAGATTTTCGTTTCCACCTTTGATTAATAGATTCTCTGCCAACTAAGTGGAGTTCTATGTACGAAGCTGTTCAGGTTGATTAGATTACGAAACTAAAAGTTGATTGCCTAATAATGCAAAACAGAGGCAGTAAATTCAGCTGCGTTATTGCCCGAGTAAAACATTAGAGTGTTTCCACACACATGATAAGATAACTGTGCTGTATGTCGTGAGAGTTTATTCTAGGCTATTTGCGCATGCGTAGGCCTATAGTCAGGGGCGGACTGGCCCGCCGGCCCACCGGCCAACGAACCGATGCGCCTTTTTGTACCCTCGTCCAAAAGTATTCTTTAAAATTCAAAGAATGAGCCGAGACACATTTCTAGAAAGAGAGAGGAAACTCAGAGAAAGAATTTCGGAAAAACATAAAGTGTGGTGTGAGATCTGTAGTTGACATTGTCAACAAGCGATAGCAAAGCAGCTCTTCTCTCTCGTACGTGTACCTACTACCGACTACCGAGTGGCACTCTGTGGTCTGAGCGTCTTAAAAAAGCTGGCCGCTTCCCGCGCCGAACCCGAATAAAAACATATTGCGGTATGTTTCGTATTTATGTATCATAACAATGTATTAACAGCCCGAAAAAATAAATTCACCCTAAAAAAAATATAGCCTGAACTTCTAACTTATAGTCTCTAATCCCAGTATGTTTAAAGCAAATATTCCCTTTATGAACTATATATACAGATTGTTGAAAAGGTCTGGAAACGGTTTAATATTTCGTATATAAAGATAAATTTAAGGTAGATGTGATTGAGGATCCTACTATGTAAAAATACTATTTTATTAAGCTTTCAAAAAATGTATACGCCATTTTGGATACTATTTTATTAAGCTTTAAAAAAATGTATCTGCCATTTTGGATCCGATATTTTGAATTTAATTTTGTTTTTTAAATGGGTAGGTGATCATGTGATACACCATTTCGATGTAGAATTTCAAGAGAAAACCAATGGTGAAATTCAGGATAAAAGTGTATTGTGTCATTGAACTCGAGATTTTCAGATAAAAAATACTTAGACCTATATTCGACCCTAGAAGATTTCCTGAATTTAAGAAAAATGGACTGAGACCAAATACCTTGGACAAAATTTGTACGTTGGTACAAAATGTAGACAGATAAAAACTGAAAGAACTTTAATACTTGTTTGAAGTATTGACTGATTTAAACTTGACAATCGATGAAAGTTTTTCAGATATAAAATCTAATAATGAGTCGAGCAATGATGAATCCGATGAAGAAGAAAATAAGACTTTCTCTAATACATCAGAATGCAAGCAGTGTATCAAGTGTGTGTTCAATGTGATATATGAGTAGGCCCTAAAACATGTACTCTGTATAATTCACTGAACTGGTCTATAAGTTAACTTTGAGAGAACATTCTCAACACTCAAATTTGTAAAATCAAGACTTCGAACAACATTTAACCAAGATAATTTAGCGGCTCTTATATCTTATTTAGAGGGCTCTATCTTAATCCAAATAGAAAGAGAGAAGACAATCACTTTCTTAGACAATGATGTTGTGATAGCTAACCTGTGCGAAAAAAGCGAGAAAACGAAGTGTCTCTTGATGTATTGAATATACTTTGAACCAGAAGAAAAATCATAACTTAGTAGTTATTCTATTTTCTCACAGCTCAAAGACTTTAAAGTAATTTATAAAATTATTTAATGAAATTTAGCTTTGTAACATGATTTTAGTTGTGTCATTTGTGTAAATAGTTTAGTTGTTGTAATATATAGGCCTACATTGTTTTTCAGAATTATCTCATACTTTCATTTCCATCTCTTCATTACAAAATCTGACAAAGTTTTAAGCCTAAACCAAAACAATCTTGATCAAGTTAAACTTTAAAAAAGACTGAGAACAAAAAAGTATCAAAAACAAATTCACAAATGATAGTTTATTTTATTTTCTTAGTCGGCCGTTAGAGCCAAATAATAAAACAGCCTTTTTAAACAATTAGGCTTACAGTTTTACTCAATCAATGCAAAAACAGTAGTCAATAATGAATTGTTATTTTTGTTAACAGAATTTTTGTTAACGCATGTTTTATGTGTTAAATTATATCATGGAAAATTTGATGTAAATTTACAGCGCCATTGTACAGCTGTTGCAGGTTGTAAACAGGAAGTACATGATTCATTATATAAATGTAAGGGACAATACAAATATAATAAGAAAGAACCTAAGAAAATCATTTGTATTTTATTTACAAATTTACTTTCAGATTAGAATAAAATCGTGTGTATAGGATGTCATTTTCCATACCCTCAGACCTTCTGATGTGCGCCTTCAGGCTATTCAAGGTTTACGCCCTAATGAAGGACCCAGTCCGCCCCTGCCTATAGTATAGTGAGAAAGTACTGTAAAACAAAGTTACATTCAAGATGGCGGATATTTAAAAAAAATCTTAATCAAATAGTTTTTTTTTATTGAATAGGTTCCTGGAAGTACAGAGTTGATAAAGCCAACAATTTTAAAATTATTAAGGGGTGGCCAGACTTTTGTATCACTCTGTATAATAATTAAGCTTAGTCTTAAACTTGTGGTGACAATATTGATACTGTAAGCCTATTTCTGAAGATCTAGGTACCGGGCCGATTTTCGTTCGGTTTGTTTTAAGCCAAAGAAATTATTGAAATTAAAAAAAATATGAAATGAAATTTAAATGTTATCAGTATATTTATAATGGTAGACTACTTTTTGGAGCTTTTGGTTTTAGGTTACAACCCTATTGTAACTTTATTCTGGATATCTAAAGGGATGATTTTCGTGCGTTTTGTTTTAAATGACAGAAAATATAGGCTAGTCATTATTATAAAGAAAAATGAAATGAAATTTTTATTTTTCGGTATATTTTAAATAGGTTAAATCCGTATTGATACCTATTTGAGGAGTATATTTTTCCGTAGGACTATTTTACCCGGTAGCCGTTTTTTACCTAGTTATAAATTATTCAATGATGTTTATTACATAAATATGTTTGTATGTATTAACACATTAAAAATAATTTCATAAATGACATACATAATAAGTCATGAGTATTTAAAAAGTGAACAGATTCCTTCCAGTGGATGTAGGCCTACCTACCTTAGAGAAGATCTCTATTTTGACAGTATTGCCCCAAGTTTAAACTGTCTTCAAGTAAAAGTTACGGAATGTGTTATTGGTGACAACAAACTGTTTGACCAATTTCAAGGGTTAAAATATATCGTTACGTTATAATCAAATTTTGATAAGTTGTTTTATAAAATGGTCCTTGCAAGGGGGGTACTTTTTGAAAGTTGCAAAAGTATTGACAGTTACTCAGAACTAGAAATCCTTTGTGAGTTTGTGTTCGACTGTCCAGTACTAATTTAGGGTTTGAAAGACTTTTTCGTTGAAAAACATTCAGAGGAGTGATGAAAGGAATCGCTTAAGCATGGATTCGGTAAAAGGAAACTTAACTATAATTTCAAAGAAATAAACTCTTCAGATTTTTATAAGTATCTAAAATTAAAATCAGATTTATTAAAGATTTCATCAAAAGTGAAGTACTGTAGGCCTACACTTGAATCAATAAAAGCCATTTCAATATAGCGTTAATGAATCAAATTAATATTTATTCGAAATGTTAAGATACTGTCACTGGAGAAATATTGGTTTACCAACTAATCGAGAAAAGCCATATGAATCAAACGACTATCTTTTCATATACTTTTAAAATTATCGAATATTCTAATAGAAATGGTCTATTCTAAACTAATTCTTTTCTATTCGAATTGTCCTTCAAAGCATCAAACAGTCTAAAGAACATACGGTAATAATATATTAAAGAGGACCATGCACACCTGTCAATCTGTAAACACATTTTTTGTTTGTTCCTGTTGTTTTTGAATTGGTTGCCGACTACCTCAATAAGAGTTTTGAGTAATACCTACTATATCTTCATCCAAAAAGTTATTTGTTTGCAGAATGACCTTGGCAGGCTCTCAGCTATGCTGTAAATGTCTATAATATGTTTATACTTTGTTCACACTAGAGACAGTGTGGCCAAGTGAGGTCTTGTTTCCTATTGGCCGGCAGCCATGTTTATCCTAAGTTCTTATCTGTTTCTATTATATTTGTTAAATTTTTTGCACGAAAAAACAGAATACACTTTTTAAGAAGAAACACAGTTTTGATTATTTAATTTCAATATAAATATCAAACTGTAACAATTAAATTGCTTGTTTTCCCCTTTATAAAAAAAAACAAATAGATAATTTCTCTTATAATTACAAAGAGATACAAGACTAATCTTTATATTATAATTCTGAGCAGATGACATTACTTTTAGGAAAAACATGGCGGCCACTTTCATATGGCCACACTGTCTCTATCTAGTCACTGTAGTTCACACCACACTCTGCACCCTCTATCGGCTCGGCTTTATATTGCACTACGAGCAGTAGTAGTTGAAATACTTGGCTTTCAATAATACGGCACTTTCACTATGATTAATAGGAGATTTTTAACACAATAGAAACAACAGATTATCTCCTAAATTTCTTGGGGGAATAGTCAAATCTACATATTTTATATTGATCAGGATCATATGAAAATTCCCCTCCCCCCCCCCAACTATAGCCCCAAAAATTGATTCCCGCAAAAAAATCTGATGGCACAACTTGTAAACATGTTTACAACAGTTTTGTTCCAATAATTGTGTTTTATTTATTTTGTTTGTCACCATTCCAACTACTGTTATAAATTAATATAATGTTACAACTTACCGTCGTCAGTAGTCGTTTGTCGTATTTTAAAAAGCAACGGCTGTTTCGGCTATTCAGGCATTATCAAGTTATTTGAGAACAACCTCACTTAAGGGTGCGCTATACCACTAGAGAGAATCCTCAGCACGATGTTGAATAAATCCACTAGGAGCGCTGGCAATCAGTCTAGCAGTGAGGAGGCGGAGCTAAAGAAATGATTGACAAGGTTTGGGTTAAACCTTCGTGCAGACTAGACGTACAACGTAGACACACACAAGTGTACTTACTTTTCTTGTTAGCCCTACTGTTAGTAATAATTATCACTTAGCAACGCAGCGAAGGCAAATAAGGAATTGAATAACTGAATTCTTTATTTTGTTTTGTACTTAATAATACAAACAAACTGTTTACTAATGTTGCAAAATGTTAGTTATTATTAATTTACAAAGCAATTAAATAAAGTATGAAACATGGGGCTTTTGTAACACTTGCCGAAACGTTCGACTTTATTCATTATTGTTCTGAGTAAAAAAATCAATTTTTAACTATAAGTGCACGTTTTGTTGACAATAATATTTTTAAAACATAGGCCTACCTACACATCTGTAGGTATCTATAATATTCAAATAGTCATTTAATTTGTACTATGAAATGTCTGCATATTAATAGTGTCGGTTTTTATAAAATTTGATGTATAATAATTTGGCTATAATAGTACAATAATTTACAACAATTAGTTATATGATTATGACACTTTAATTATGGATCTTTCAATCCAAATTCTGGTTTTTATCATAAAAATCCTGGTTTTTATCATAAAAATTATAGGGCCTATACTGTATGTATATATTTTGTTACAAAAACAAGAAAAGAAAAAAACCCTTAAAATTAAACATCCATATCACATCCAGAATTCGATTTAAAATTAATTTTCTGTAAGTTCCTTTAGAAAAATGCCTTGCAAAATTACCTGAACTTGCATTTTCTTGTTAGGTTAATTTGAACAATTCTGGTAAAGTGCATCCTCCTATTTCATTAATGTTTTAATTTGTATTTGAGCCCCATTACAACACTCATGTTTTAGAAAGGAGTAAATTTACCTAACTTGAAGATAAGCATAGCCAATTAGGCCTACTTTAAATTCTGAATCTAGGAACAAATAGGTATAGCTATAGGCCTATTTTGAAATAAATAATTAACTTAGGCCTACTCATTTTTCATTTTGATGAGAAAAAAAAAACATTATTATTTATGCATTATGAAAATTATTATTTGTACATACAAAAGTTATTATTTACTCATAAATAACTTATAATGTTCACATTAAAATCATTATTGACGCATACAAAGTTATAATTTTCACATAAAAATCATTATTTACACATAAAAAGTTATTATTTGCACATGTAAATCATTATTTACTTACTTAATCATATTTTATTATTTACCTACAAAAAACTTATCCTTCTGTATTTACACATAAATAAGTTAGTATTTATCCACAAACAGTTAAAAAAATATTGTTTACACACAAACAATAATTATAAAAGTTATTTACACAGAAAAAAATATTTACACAAACAAAATCATTATTTAGGCTTAAATATACTATGTGTTTACACATACAAAAGTTATTATTTATCCACAAACAGTTACAAAATATATTATTTACACACAAACAATAATTATAAAACCTATAAAAGTTATTTACACAGAAAAAAAATTATTTACACATACAAAATCATTATTTGTACATAAAATGTTATTATTTACACAGACATAATATTATTATTCACATAAAAAGTTCTCATTTACAAACAAAATACTAATTATTTAGAAATATAAATAACTATTATTTACAAATATACAACAACAAGAAATCTGTTTACAATGTTATTGAAAATACAAAATATATAGTTTTTTGAAAATCTTTTTTTCACTCGTTTTTTCAACGTTTCCACTCCCGTATGGGTAATCCCCTTGGGTATCTAGGGTCAACCACTTCCGGAAGCATAGGCCTACACTCATTATAAAATGAAACCAATTGTCTTTTCATTTTAGTCTCCCAGAACTCGTCGTCCTTATTTACCCTTTCAATGGATAACCCTTGTGGAGTCCACACAATAAATAAACAAAATGTACGCTTCGTTATATGAAGCTGTCCTTGTATTTGATAAAAATATGAGTGGTTTATTTTTAAAACAAGCTCTTCCTGATGATCAACTTCACAGAAATTTATTATTTTGGCCTTAGTCGCCTCCAGTGGTGACATATTTCGTGCACTTACAGGACACTTCACTTCGACAGTCCCCTTATCTCCCAAAATTCCGTCTGGTGTTGCAGCTAAAAAGGGCAGGTTGCTGTCGATAAATAATCCGCATTCATCAATGTTGGTGCCGATACGCTCTTCAACCTCCTGTATTGCAGTTTTTTTCATTTTCAATGCCATATTTTGTAGCGGCATTTCCATTGAATTGGCTGTACAGTAGATAATGAATTGTTTTTTTTTCACGACGTGGATTTACGCATTTTGCAGATTTTACCAAAATTTGATGCTGTAAGTCTACACCTTCTCTCTCAACGACAACTCACTTTGGCTTTGGCCCCGAGATTCTTGTTCATCCCTTTCACGGCGAACGTCATTGATATTTATTGACTCCAGGAAGTCCATTTTATTCTGCTCATAAATGTCTGGCTCCATATCCAGCTCAGCACATTCAACAGATCCATAGTCTTTGTCTGCAGATCATGGCCGGTGCAAGGAGTTTTTCTTGAACACGCGAGAGTTATTTTTGGCGCCCCCCTATATACACAACAACCCCCCCGCCCCTATATATGTATATATATTTATATATCTCCTTATTGCAATAACAAATGGGTACATTATCAAATGCATACCAATTTAAATTATTTAATTATATAAAATCAAATTTAAATATAACATTGAGCTACTGTACAATTTTACCAAAATTACCACCTTTTACTCATTGGCAGACCCAGGGGGGGGGGCTGTGGGGGCTGTAGCCCCCCTTTGGGTTATTATATTTTTGTTTAATCGTCTAAGTGGCAGACTGCTCAAGTGAGAGTAGACAACACAACTTGTACCGAATATTTCACCCATTAAATATTATCAAATCTAAATAAAACAAAAACCATTGGAAAGAAAAGGTTTTGAACTTCTATTTTTGTATTTACCAATTTCTTCTAAAAAGCATATTTACATATGTAATCATCGTTGTAAAATTGTAGTTGCCTAAATCAATATTGATGCCGCGCTAGAAAGCATAAGAAAATGACTCAAACTCGTCACTTTTTAAAGGCACATAATCGTTAGACAGACTTGTTTTGAGAAGAAGATAAGGGCACCACTGGATTTGTCAAGATTTTAACTTTCTACCACGATTTTCTAATCATTCATCACTCTTATAGTTTCTTAGATATGAATTTGTCAGTGAACCCTTGCCATTGGACAGTTTTCAAAAAATGAGAAAGCACATTTTGCAATCGAATCTTGTATCTATTTGCAATATTCGTATAATAATTTTTATATCGATTTGAAGTGCAAGTTCTATATTTTCGTTTAAGGGTCAGCTCTAGCTGTCGAACATGTTGGCTGACACTCCATAACACAAATGTTAAATTAAAATCTAAATTTTTCCTTTATTTTTTATCGGATAATTATGAACGATATGTCATTTTAAAGCTATGGCCAATATGCATGCAAATGACTTTTTCAAAACTCAGAAAAACATTTTGTTTAATATTTATTAACAATTTAAAACATTGATTTTTAATATTTTTTTATGTTGTCACTATTAATTATAGCGAAACAATGCCAAGCCATTCTGATGAAGAATTTTGTCCCCAGAGTTTGGTATTTAAAAAAAAACGCTATTTGAACAATTGCGGGTTTTAAATGGATTTAGGATGAGCAATGTCCGCGTAACCTACCGCCGCTGTAGGGTGTCGCAGGTTGCTTTCTGTTTTACTAGAGCCTACCCTTAATATAAGGAAAACCTGGTTTAGTGTTCCGAACTATTCGGGTATTTCCGTGAAATATGTACATTTTCAACGCCCTAGGCGCGTTAGCCGTTACCTTTTCCTGTCTGGCTGGAACTATATACTGTACGTTTGTGAGAATTTTGTTTAGTTGTTGTAATTTAGTGAAATAAGTTTTTAGAATACATCTATTAAAAATTTTCAAGTATACAGTTCAATTCTATGGTTTATTCTTTACAATTTGTTATTATAAAACTTTATTTTTGGGAAAAGCATAATTTATAATCCTTAATTCCTATTCAAAATGGGTGATCGTGAAATAGTCTAAAAAAAAAGGTTTTCAAGCACTGTATTCCAAAAAATTATTCTATACCCCTCCCCAGGACAGCCCCCTCCTTGAAAATCGGCTGGATGCGCCCATGCTTTTACCACCCTTCTTCAAAAGTACTAGAAAAGATCGTGGAAATTTTCAAATCGGGCTATAAATAGATGTTATACTGTTGTTATTGACACATAATTATTACTTTATTAATGTTAGTGAAGTTAGTATAGAATGTACGGCGGTCTCGTCTTTAAGGGGGCGAATTTTTCACTGAAACCAAAGGGCACTGATTTCGAAAAAATGGTGCTCTAAACTAGTGTATGTGGTCTTTTGTGTCCGTAAAGAGGTGAGAAAAATAAATATGGCATTTCTTTTAATTCCCGAAAAAGGCGGTCGGGGCGATCGCGTCTTTAGGGAGGGGGGCGAATTTTTCACTGAAACTAAAGGGCGCCGACTCTGAAAGGATGATGCCCTATAGCGGTTATCTGTCTGTCCCTAAAAAAGCGCTAAACAGAAATAGGGAGTTTATTTTAAAACCCGAAAAGGGCGGCCACGTCTTTAGGCAAACATTTTTCGGTGCAAAAAATATTTTCGGAAAATTTTGAAGGCGCCTTGGTCTTGAAATTTTTGCCGGCTTCGCTTGCGCGTCGGCGCCCCCTCCCTGGCGGCGCCCCATGCGTCAGCATGTTCCTTGCGCCGGCCCTGCTGCAGATGTCCCATCTTGTCCCAGATGTGTCTTTTGTCCCACTTTTTCTTAAAGCATTTTAGCATCTTGTTTTTCTAACAGATTTTCTATTCTGTTTTCTAGTGGAGTTTTTTTAGAATAGATCCCTGGGCTGTTGCCAACAGTTATTTTTTTATGAATACAGCGATGCAAATTGTCAGCCTCGTTTACTGCTATGGCCGAGAGTTCACTTCGTACAGTGTAGTTTTCTCTTTGAGCAAAGTTTACTCTTTTTCCTCCAACAAACTTACATAGTCTTGCATTAAAACTTTCGGCTATGTTTGAAGTACGGTAACGCACTCCAAGATGCTGTCGGTATAATTTGTTAAAAAGTTATTGGCTGCCATAATGTCTGGCCATACCCCGCTGAGATACTTGATACTTGTATACCTTTTGTCTGTGCTCTGGCGCAAATGCAACAAAAAATTGTAAATTGAATGATAGCTTACCTATTGACACAATGCGGTGGAACTGTCAAAGTAACGACGTCTGTATGTTCTGCTCTTTGCATAGGCTCTCCCTCGCGCTGGGTCGCCGGAATACTACCCCCCGGAAAACTATCCCCACAAGCAGGTTCCTACGTCATTTTGACGTCAGAGATCGGGGGGGCAGTTTTCCAGTCACGCACACTTAAGTTCCGATATAATTAGAATAAAAAACATCTGGTGTGCACATCACACAACTTTCCTTACCAAAATAGATGCTGTATCAATTACCAAATTTTTCGAGCGAGAGATTGATGATACCATTTTCGAGTTAATAGGAGTATCCGTTTCGAAGAAAGCGGTACTAACTTCAAAACGGTTAATCCCACGGACCTGATTTTGGTCTCAATCGATTTCTCACCCCCAAAAATGTCAAGGTCGATACCAAACACGGCTAGTTTAAAAAAAGCCATTTTGCCCCCAAAAAGGGCGTTTTTGGGGTCAATTTTTGAAAAAATGGAAAAAGTTGAGTGGGGTATCTTTTTTGACATTCTTTTGGACGCTGAATCGAATGACACCATTTTCAAGTCGATAGGACCAGCCATTTCGGAGATACAAACAAAATAACTTGCGTTTTTGTAATAACTTTTTTCAACGAATTTTTAAGGGTATATAGCGTACATAGCGTGTTAAGGGGGTCTGAGTAGAGTATGTTAGCAAAGTTTAATCAAAATCGTTAGAGGGGTTTTGGAGTAAATACCAAAAATGTGCTAAAAACTGGTCCCACGGTAAGACACCACCTCCGATTTGCTTCAAATTTACATGGGTTTAATTGTTTACGTGTTTGAAGATATCCTGTAAATTTCAGTTCGATCCGTCCAGCCGTTTGCCCTGTGCACTCCGGACACACACACACACACACAGACACACAGACAGACCAATTGCCAAAAATGCATTTTTTGGACTCAGGGGGCCTTGAAACGTAAAGATATTATGAAAACTCGACATCGAATTTTTGGGTCGATCGCAATACTTACCTTACCTAGTATAGGGTAAGGAAAGTAAAAAACTAGAGGACTAACCTAAACTGTTTAGTCACAGTATGTTGCCGATAACAGTATAATTGTAGGAACCTGCTTCGGGGGGTAGTTTTCCGGGGGGTAGTATTCCGCATCCCCCTCGCACTGTGGGAGGTTTTGTCTAAAATAATTTTTTTTTTAATGTAATAGTATAATTTTGTTTTAGTTCGAATTTTTGACACTTTTAAAATAGCTTTACCTTATATAGGTTGTCCGTATTTCTAAGAAAATAGTAGCCTACATTCAATGATAGCTTATATATTGACACAACTGTCGAACTAGTGACGTTTGTGTTTTTGTTACGTTAACGGTTTTCAAGTTATATCCCTTTAAAAATTTGTATTAACCGCTATTTTGCACTTGTAAATTAATTGTAACATACAAAACGCTTTTTATATCAAATTTGAACCCAATGTCTTATTTATCTATTTCTGAGTTTTTGTAAACACTAAATGACAAATTGCGACTAAACTAAGCCGAATTTGAAAAAAAGTTACTGAAAATTTTGTATTTATTTCAACGTATATCAGGTTTTTTGTGACATCCTGTGTAATAATCCAAATCACATTTGTTTCTTTGTACTCCTTTACAAGGCTGAAGAATATACATAATGGATTTAAAAAAAAATTATAACATTAGTTTGTCATTTTGTTTTGCACTAGTCATGTACAAAACAACTTTTACTTTTTATTAATAATTCACAAAGCAATTAAATAAAGTGGGAAATGTGATGTATAAGTGTAGCTTATACCAATGAATACAGAATACTGTATTCATTACTTATACTGTATTACCTTTTCAAACCCCAATTAGGTCTACGTCATTGTCCGATTTAAAATACGTATAGATAGATCTAGTTGTAAAATATTTCAGTCGAAATATCAGTCGAGCCAATTTACGTTTTGCACAAACAATTTTTAGCCCAACCTGTCAATGCTAGACCTGATTTCTTTCTAGAACGCTGTGACGGCATTTTAGAAATCTTATATTGTAAAATAAACAGTACAAACAGAAATATTACGCACTGGATTCTCGCAAATGTCGGGAAGACAGACAAAGTGGGAGGAGTCAACATTGAAAAGACTTGCGCTAGCCTGTTTCACTGAATTGACGCACTACCGCACCACTTTACAGTAGCAAGAATATCGCTTGCAAGCACTTGCATGATTGCAAAGTACTGCCTTATTTTTTATTTTATCTATATTCTTTCAACTGCAACATTTTCAGAAAACTTCAATGTACAATTTGTAGGACACAAAATGTGTTCAAACGACTTCATGTTTCCAAGTAACTCAACTGAAAATCAGGTTTTTCGCCTACTTATAAGCTAATTATCTTTAAGTAAAATAGATAATTTCCATTGTTTAGCACCTACAAATTATAGTTTAGATGTTCGTTAACAACTTCCCGCAAATTTCAAAACATTATCTACAAAATTGAATGAATGATTTCTAAGATTGCAGAGGGCTGCATAGGTCTGTTTCTTCCTGGTATGGCGCACCCTTAACAAAAACATGTTTACAAACATAAATTACACGAAAACACATTTAATGAAACCATGTAATCTGGGCCCACTGCCTCACGCTGAACTATTGCTTATCTAAGTATGGAAACTGGTTTGTCGCTAGGAAATATAGTAAGATAAGGTCTATTATGTTTTTAGTGTCGTATAGTAACGTTTGAATCAAACAGAAGTTTCTCGTTAAGTATTATATCCGGATTAGTTGTGTTCGTTTTATATATTTCGTATTGTTCCCATTCATTTTCCGTTTTGCAATGGTATAGTATTTTTAAGGTGTCATCGATTGCTGTGTAGTTAAGATTGTATAAAATACGGTGTATTTCGATTCAATTTTTTGTTGACGTAGCATTTTGTTCGAGTGACGGGATGTGTTCTTCGAACCTTTTCCTAAAGCATCTGCCCGTTTGTCAGATCCTTGATGGAGGAACTTTACTATCGGCCCTAGGGTCATATTGAGGCCTTGCACAGCTATGTAGGTTCAGTAAAAGAGGCTGAGCAGCTATTAAACTGTGGAAAAGACCAGACAGTAAATTTCATTTTTACTCCTCCATCTTAGAAAATGTTGTAAAAAATAAAATTTACGAAATCAATTTGGAAACAATTTGTTAGGCCAAGCACTTTGAAATAAACATTTTTTGTCTCTTGAAATTTTTTCTAAAAACTCTTCCTTTTCGAGATATTAGCAACTTTATGTCGATTTATTTCAACACGTTTAGGGCCGCCATTTTGTTTTGGGTGGTCTGATTTTTATTTTCTTTATGTCATTTTCCTAGTCTTAAATAGACCTTTAAAATGAGGTATCACATGACCATACTTCCCTATTAAACATTTTAAGTTGCCCCCGAAACCCCCCAATTTTGGGGGACACTCAAAATTTTCAATAACGTCAAAAGATGCTTTGGATTAAGTAAGTATCGTTCCCCAAAAGATATTTGTTTGTTTTAACAAGCAACAAAATTAAAGGGGGGGGGACGGACTTTTTTTAAACACCACTGTATATCACTTTCTTCATAGTGACAAACGTAGGGTTTATAGTTAAAAACGGAGATCTATAATTTGTTATTGAGGTTGTACTGATGACGTTGGACACAAACAAACTCTTTACTTCTCCACTCGGCCACATTCCCACAGTGAGGGATCTGTATGTTCTTCATTGGGATCTCTTTAAGTTACTTGGCAAGCTTTAGCATTACACAAAAATTGTTTACAATATCATTTCTTTGAATGGAAAATTCACTAAATTACTTAATGAATTTTGGCTCTTTATTTTGTTACCAACGCTTGGTGACAATGATATTAAGATTTTATAAACAAGGGGTTCTTTCAGTGAAAGATATATCCTCAGCAAGGATTAATATACTTTTAGCTTAAAAATAGTGAAATTGTTACTTAGTCACTTTTTGCAGAAAAACGACGATTTTTCTTTTTGTCCACCTCCCTCCATGGGCGGATCCAGCCAGTTTTCAAGGGGAGAGATGTCTCCTATTCCGGGGGGGGGGGGGGGGGGGTGGAATAATTTTTGGTTTACACAGTGCTTGAAAACATATTTTTAAAGAGCACCTATTTTGAATAGGAATTTCGGAATATATGCTTTATCCAAAAATAAAATTTTATTCTAACAAATTGTAGATAATAAATCATAGAATTGAATTGTGTACTCGACAATTTTAATAACCTTTGCTTCACTAGATTAGAACAACTAAACAAAACTCTTACAAACGGATAGTAGGCTATACACATCCAGTTCCAGCCAGACGGACGCCCTGTAGACAATGTGAAAGTGTAATGGCTGACGCGTCTAGGCCGTTGAAATGTACGTATTTCACTGAAATACCCATATAGTATATCGGAACACCAAATCAGGTTTTCCTTATATCAAACGAAAATATAGAAGTTGCTCTTCATATCGTAATAAAAGTCTTTATACAAATATTTCTATTTGTAATAGAAGCATCGATTGCAAAATGTGTTTTCTCATTGTTTGAAAACATTCCAATTGCAAGGGTTTACAGAAAAATCATATCTAAGAAACGATAGAAGTGACGATTGGAAGGCAGTGGTAGAAATTTGTAACCTTGACGAATCCAATGGTGTCCTTATCTTCTTCTAAAACAAATCTGTTTCGGTTATATGCCTTAAATATGACGAGTTAGAGTCTTTTCCTTGTGCTTTCTCGCACGGCATCAATTAATTGATTTAGACAACTACAATTTTACAACGATGATTACTTTTTTAAATATACGTTTTAGATCAAATCTGTAAATAGAAAAATTAAAGTTTAAAACATTTCCTTCCCACTGGTTTTTGTTTTATTGAGATTGGATAATGAATTAGTGGGTGAAATATTCGATACAAGTTGTGTTGTCTGAGACTACTCAATTGAGCAGTCTGCCACTTAGAGGGTTAAACAAAACTATAATATCCCAAAGAAGGGGGCTGCAGCCCCCACAGCCCCTCTCCTGGATCCATCAATGCCTCTCTCATAGGTTTTCAGACTTCATTTACATCAATGCCTAGGAAATTATTATTAATAACAACTTCTGTATTCGAATGGTACTTTGGAATCTACAAGAAAAGATAAATTTATTGACGGGATGAATCAAAATATAATCAAACTAACAAACACAAGTTTTAAAACACGACTTGATCTTAGAACTAAGACACTTAGATCTAACGAAGTAAGGAATCAGGTGATGCAAAAATACAAACTCATAACATTTAACCTTTATTATCAACAAATATATTCACTTAAAAATGTAAAATGCATCTTGAAATGTGCAATATAAATACGCATACCAATATAAAATGTGCGATAAAACTATAAATAAAAAATGCAGATTTAAAGGGTCATAAAACATATAACTGGGCGCTCAAAGACCCATTATTTACATAGAGTTAATAAATTACTAACTTTTACGAGGCAATCTAGTCGATGATTGGATAGCTATAAATTAAAGCAAAGATACTATTTATATAGATTTGTTAACAGTGTACATTATTTTTAATTAAAACATATTCAACTTATATAATATTCTTTAAATACGATTTATGAATTCTGAATCAGCTGATTGTAGCAATCAATATTGTATTAAATATTAAAAACATTTTTTTAACGTCTTTACTCTATGCCAGTTAGACGGAGGAGCAACGTGTAACGCAAGTACTACGCTCGGAATTACACAACTGCGTTGGAGGTTTAACTGTAGTGACTGAATGTACGCGTTTAAAGTTTGCACTACCCTGTTCTACTATAATATAAACAGGATAATTTTATGTTTGTTGAAAACGCTAATTTGACTAAAACACAACTTTTCAGGTATTGATGGCACTTTCACTGATATTAACCCTAGAACCGGCGGCTTTAACAAAAATGGATTTTTTGGCGCGTGCAAGCATTTTTTCAAAAATTCGCCAAAAATAGTAAATGAACCCCAATCCAAAAGTGTTCCATAGCTTTTTTGTAGAGAAAGGTTTAAATAATTGATATATGCCACTAAAAAAAAACCGATAGATGTAAAATTTACAAAGTTATTAGCTCAAGAAACAAAAAATATTCAGTTACGAAAAATAAGTTCAACTTTAGGTCTACATAAAAAGTAGTAAACATTTTTGTAATTTTTCCCATAAATGTAAAAAAGTTTTGTAATTTAGTTCTAAATAGAACTGTATAAAAACATTTATCCATTTCAAATTTCTTATTTTGAAAACACCAGTTTTTATGTTCCATCTACACAACTGCTAACAAAAGTAAGCCTAGTTTCAAACATAATTTAGGAATATTTGCTTTACCCAAAAATGAAATATTATTATAACAAAGTGTAGAGAATAAATCAAAGAATTGAACTGTATATTTGTAAAGTATCTTTTCATTAAAGTGTTTGACTTAAAATTATTTGAATAACAAAAGTGAAAAAAAATATAGAAATCTTTCGTCCGTACATACTATACAAGATGCGCGCGCATACTCCTATGTCTACCAATGTTATAAAAGTCCGTTAGCGTTCAAATTTAAACCATAGATGAGACCGTATAAGCAGTCACTTTCCCACGGTCCTACACAACAAACTGTCAAAATATAGCATATTTGGTTTACAGGGAAAGTTAGCTTGAAGCATTATGTTTACAAAGATACCAAAATATCTCTAAAAAACTATTGTTTTTACACAGATACCACGTGTTATAAATAACGCTGTTTATTGGTTGGAAAACTGACCAATTCCAAGGGTCTACAAAACGCCCCACTACTTTAGAACTATTTGTCCGATTTTTGATTGGATGTCATTATTAGATAGGGGAAATTGTGAAGATCCAACGATATCTAGGTTTACTTTAGAAGAAGTACTGGGAGAGGTTTAGAGAGAGAAGAAAGATGCGTTACTTCGTTGTGTTTTATGACGAAATCCGGTGAATTGACGGGCGCCGAGTTTGTTGAAGAAAACTAATAAACTGCAACAATGATTACGTATGTAATTATACGTTTTAGAAAAAACTTGTAAATACAAAAATTAAAGTTTAGATCATTACCTTTCCAACGGTTTTTCATTTATTGCGATTGGATAATTTATAGAGTGAAATATTCAAAGAACCACGCGTTACAAATGTGTTGTCATGATTGCACGTTTCGTGCGATCTGTCGGTTCCAGGGTTAAGCATTCATTGTTTTTTGGGTGTAAACAAAAAAACATTAATATGCTGAGTAGTGACTGAAAAAATTAAGTAATTTTTGAAATCTTGTATCCATCTTATATTGAACTAACTGTATGTTCAAGATTTTATCAATATAAAATATGAAAGTAATTTTATCAGTAAAAAGGGTCTAGACCAACAAAAATCAGTGCTACATTGGCCTTGATTGTATCAGTGCACCTCTATTAAAGTAAACTTTCTATAGGCTATAGTATGTTTTTACTTTACAGACAACATTCTTGTAATTTAACCCTTTGACACCAAACGTTGCTCTGAAGTAACACGTACTTTACACTCACAAGCTGCGCTGGTTTCTGCTTTCAACGTTCTTGTAGTTTCAGAGTTCTATACCCTTCTACTTCATAAAAACATCACTAGATAGCAGCACTGCCCAAGATATGTAGAAGCAGGCAGTTTTTTTATTGAGCCTTGTCAACCAATCGGGTTAACCTGTACGTTGTGCAGTTTCAGCGAATGTTTTAGATAGTTTAAAAGTGTTTGTCTTTTTGGGGAAGAATATTCTCCAGTCTGTTGGTTTTTTTTAAATGTGTCTATACTAATATTAAAAAGAGATAAAATGTGTTTGTTGTTTTATTTGTTTGTTTGTATGTAGGTGGTAATCTCTGGAACTACTGAACCGATTGAAAATATAGTTTTACTAATAAAACGCTTCACTATCCCTGAGTAACATAGGCTATAATATAATTCATTTTGATAAAAACATTTTTATTTTAATATTTGTAAATTTAAAAATTCTTAAATTAAGCCTAGACTGATGAATTACCATATAGAAACCAATTGAATAAAATAACAGATAAAAAACAGCTGTTTGCTCTAATATTTCCATTAACACCTGATTTCAAACTTTGAAGCAACGATTTATATTTCTAAATTTTAAATTAGGTTTTTATTGAAGTGTAGACCTGAGCCTTGCTGATTCTTTTAACCTTTATTATAACTGCTGTTATAAAATATCCGAAATAATTTGATTTGAGAATTTAACATTATTTCTTAGCTTTGGGGTTATTATTAATCCTACGCCTTTATTATATAGAAAAAACAAAACATGATTATGTGTTTAGAAGGTCCCAACGGGGTTGGCGTGCGGAGCACACAGGGGTCTGTTATAAAGTTAAGCGTTTTACCTTTTACTGAAATAGTGCAATGTTAAAAACAAGACGTCTGTGGTATGACTTTTCTAGCTGTTTTAAGACATACGCCTTCGTGTAGATATTTTAACTTTAATATTCATATTGATTGTGTTTTTTTTACTACATTGGACTGTATGGAAATTAAGGTTTTTGACTTATTAGTCAGTCGATAGTTTTTTGTAACTTATTTTATATTTTTTTTCACTATATGCTTATAGTTTTTTTAACAAGATAATCTAATACACATTGTTGCTTCAGAACAAAATCAGCATTCTCAGTGAATTGATCAACTAAAACCTGACTTAAAAGCAAAAAAAATTTTGGAAATAAATTGAAATTTAAAAAAAAAGTGAATTTTATCTTCAATTTCAGTCTCTTCCAGCCAAAAAAAACAACAATTTGTTTTTATAATGTGGATCATAATTCGTGTGTAAAAAGTTTGAGGTGAGAAACAATGATGGGTTATCATCACCAGTACAAACACAAAAATCATTGGTCTTTACCTGGATTAGAACAGCGGACTTAAGTTTTGCAATTGGGTACGCTTTAAAGCTGGCCACTTAAGGTAAAATTTCATGTTTTAAGGTTACTTCAAGCTGTAAGACATAAAAAACTCAGTACGTGGAATGACCGTCTATCAAGAGGGAAGTCTGAGTTTCAAAGCTTTACGTTATTCATACTTGATTTTACTGAATTTCAATAGGATTCTATCTAGTTGTCAGGAATCTTCAACGCTATATTCAAGTCCCTTAACAAATTTCAAATGGCTTGTAAAATTGAATTAATTAAAAAAAAAAAAATGAAATTTACAAATAACTTTCTTATAGATAACTATTTCAGTTGAACCCATCGTAAAAATTACAATAACAGCTTTGAGCCAGTTATTGTGATATGCACGATCAACAAAAACAACCCTATAAACTATTAACGTAAATATATCTACATCTAATGTCTTCATCCGTATTATGTCATTATTACGCATACTTTATGCCTTATCTAAACACAAGGTTCGACGTAGTTTCCTGGAAATAGGCCTGTGATTCCGTCCATCACACCTTCCCACCATCCGTCGTCGTTCTTCTTTAACACGTAAATAACTGCGCTTTCTTGGAAACTGAGTTCGTCTTCTTTGTCCGCATAGTAATCGTAAATAGCGACAACTGAAACAAAAATGTATTTAAATTCAATAATTTTGTAAGTACAGCAAGTTCGCTTTTATTATTTTACTCAAGTTATAAAATAATAATGTGAAATTTACAGTATATTAGGACATGAATTAGTTTTTTACAATTTGCCTTACAATCAAAATATTGTTCTCAAAACATTTTTTCTGTACAGAAGGTGATTAGATGGCGTGCTTCTCTAGACAAATAGTGAACTTATCTTTTTGATGTTTGAATAGTCAGGTGTTGTTGTGGCTATAATTGAACTTTTGAACTTGGTCCGAGTGATGTTATAAAGATGTACAAACAGGAAATCGTATTTTTGTTACCTTGAGTGAAAGGACAAACAACTATACAGTATTACTATTATTGGCAACATTATTCATGACAAAAAGAAAAACACTATACTTTTCTTTTAATGTACAGTAGGGTCCCGATAATTCGAGCTACAGATTCCTCACGCTGGCAATGCACCCCGAGAGGGGAAGTAAGGCCCGGTCCCCACGCTGTATTTGTTGTGTAAAACGTCACCAGTACAACCTCAATAAAACAAAAATAGACCTCTTTTCTTCACTGTACAGTTTGTCACTGTAATGTAACGGTAAATAAAAGTGATAAACACATTTTTCTTAGTGAACAGGACGTGTAAAAATTAGTTGTTTTATTTATAAATATATACAAGTGTCACAAAAAAACCTTATCGTGCTATAATACAGGATCGGATTCTATGCATTATAATAAATTAAAATATTCAGAAACATTTTACGAATTCGGGTTAGTTTTTATTTTAGTTTTTTGTTAGTTTTTTTTACAACAGTTAAAATAGCAACAACAGTAACAGAGCGTAACATAACAACAAAATTATGAGGAGAATGCGATCTTGGAATCGTCAAATAAAGAGAGCAGGAAGGCAGGAAGTATTTCCTGAGATACCCTTCCCGTTACATCATCCTATTTACTTTTCCCACACAAATTTCGTATGTGTATTAACTAACTTTCACCAACCTGGCAACTAACAATACAATGTTAAAAGAATACAAAACCTAAAACTAACTTTAACCTAACTAAACTTTAAATAATACAGTATGATTAAAACAAGATAGTATTATGGTGTCATTGCATCTACGGAACAGCCAGGATCACACCAAATCAATGTCAAACAAGCAGAAAATGTATTCATTAGAGGAATTACCTTCCTCCTGACTAAACAAAAGGTCGTACAGAAAATCGTTTTAAATAAAAAAGTTAATTCCACTAATTATCAACAACTTTCTCGCAAAAAGTTTTCTTTTTGCCTAAAAATACAAAAATTTCTCGCTTTGAACATTTTTGTTGTCATCACTTTTATTTTATAAAAAACTTTGCATCACAGTTATAACATTTTATAATTTTGTATGAAACAAAACCTTACTTATTTATAGATATTTGTCATAGTTTTCTCTAAAATGTGAAATACTTTATAAAAAGGTTGTAAGCAAGTACGTAAAGTTATAAGAATGTGAGCGCTGTCTATTTCCTCAGTTAAATGTTATTTGTGGACCTATTTTTTTGTGGAATTGGTTGTACTGCCAAGGCAGGTTTAAGGAGAAGTAGACTGTAGAAGGGATGACTCGCCCATTAGGCCAAACGCACTCCTAGTTTGCTCGAACTGTAATTGGAGCTGAGGTCGTCTCAAATTATAAATTAGGTAACAGTTTTAAATGTGTAAAGTTTTAATGAGCAAAAAATTAGGTTAAACACTTAAATACATGTTCTGTGTACAGTATTAACAAACTGTAGTATTACTGTAATTTAAAAAAACACTAAAATTACAGTAGGCCTACTATTAAAACATTAACTTACTGTATTAAAAAACGTGCAACAGTTTTAAAGTGTCAACACTTGAACTGTGGGAGTGGGGGCAACTGTCTGACCATCGACCACATAATTAAATAGACTGGACAAGTCGAACGCAAGAGTGAAGCCTGTTTTAGAGTCAAATACTCACACAATATGGCGGATGCAAGTCGCGAGCCGCCTGTACATGTCGCCACATTACCCACAAAACAAAGCTCGTGTTCTAACTGTTGTATGATGGAAACTACAATAGCTATTTTTTTCAAAAAATACTTTTGCTTACATGACGCAACTGCCCTAAAAACAAAAAATTTTCTTGCAATGCAACTTTTTGAAGTCACGAATTAAAAAGCATAAAAAAGTTTGGACTTTATTCGATTTTTAAAGTGCCAAACCATTTTTACTTTCAAATTGTGAACACACCATTAACGTCCCACACTATTAAACAGTAAGTTTGTCAAATTTCGAAGACAACTTACAAATTTCAGCTACTGAAACCACGGTGTAAATGAATATTGTGCACCGAAAATTTCACTCCTCTCTAGGCCCGCTCGATGTTTCTATCCTCACACAAGATGGCCGACCTAGCTTCACTTCCCACAATGTAAAGGCTTATGGCATGACCAGACTATTCTGTAGTCGCTGTGTCTGACCACAACTACGCAAATGTCTCGCCAGGCTATTCGATTGAGTGGTTTATCCCTCGCTTTTATTGTCCGAACGCTTTCCCAGCAAGATCATGGGAATTGTTCCTTAGGAGAGTTAGCAGTGTTGCTACAGTGGAACCCTCCCCCCCTCTCTACAACTTTGATTACCCGCCGGAGATTACATTTTACGTGTGAAAAAAATATATAGTTTGTTTATTCGGTTTGATTCTGAGGAGGGAGAAATTAGACAACCGGACATCAAAGGAAAGGGGGAATTCTAATATTCTTCGAGTTCTGAGAAAACTGAATTCAAAGTTTGACATTAATATTTTGTAGATTTATGATGTTACAACCGAGTGGTTAAAATATTTATTGACGCTAAAACAGGGGTTTATAATAACGTAAAAGAAAACGATTTGACCAGATCTAAAAAGGATGACGCTATGTCCGAGTTGATGCGTTAGTCGAGGCCGTTAATCAACCGTATTAGCTTTGTTCATTTCCTAGCTTTATGGTACTTCTAAGGTCTAGGATTCTACGTTTTTGCCTTTAATAAGCAGAGATAGCAGGCTACTATTGCAGTTATTGTCATTTGTTAACATTCAGTGTTTATTTTTAATTTTGTATGTTTTTGTAATATTTACTTTTCTGTTGAGTGTTTCTAACTTGTTTATATTTGTTTATAACTTTTCTTTAATCAGAGAATACATAAAAAAGTAAAAATAATCCCGTAATGATTGCCCGAATCATTATATAGGTTAAACAGGATGTCCTTTTATAAAAAGGTTTCAAAGGGGACTCTAGTTTCGAATTTCGCAGAACACATAATAAATAATGACGGTTTTTAATTACAATAATGTTTCACCTGATTGTAGATAGTCAACATGTTTGTATGGCGATGTAAGGAAATTTAAATATTTGAAAAATATTTTATATTATCTATTTTCCAATAAGATGGATGGTTCAATTTTACAGAAAATGGAATATTACACAACCTAAATAAAACATTTTACATTAGGAAAATTATCCATCAAGATTTTTACAGATAACAAGTCCTTAGTGTCTGGACAATTCTACAAACTTTTTAACTTCCATAGAAAAAATGAGCTATTTCAATGGTCCTTATGGTACGACCCAAGGTTGGGAGTAGCAAATGAGCACCGATCATGGTCCCCAGAATACATTTTGGGGTGTCATTAAAAATCATATATATATGATTTTATGTGTTCGCACTCTAGCGGCCGCACATATATTTGGTACACATGTTGGTTGTCTACGTCGCTCGGACGAATTCGTTAGAAAAAATCCAACAATCGTAAGCACGTTTTTTGACTGGAAGTAACTATTTTTTGAAATTTTTCCTACGAGAACGATTTTGTTTTTGAGTTTTTTCTACAAATATAAATGTAGGATGTTTACACATTTTGTTTTTCAACGCGACCTTATAGCTCGCTTGGTTCCCCCAAAATCGATCAAAACGTAAAATACCCAGTTCAAAGGCATGTGGTGGATTCTACCAAGGGGTTGGCGTGCGAAGCACGCAATGCTTTGTGTGTTGAAGATACTCCCAATACGGGGGTTGGCGTGCGAAGCACGCAATGCTTTATGTATTGAAGATACTCCCAATATGCGGAATGGTGTGCGAACCATTTTGCAGCTATTCAGCAACGTCGTGAGTAGACCTATTTCCCAAATTGTTGGTTGTAACCCTAAAACATAGGCCTATAAACTTAATTTTGGAAATTTGCTCAACTCACGTCAGCGGTTCAGCTGCATGGTCGAATTATTTTATAAAGCAACTAACCTTTTTCAATATAGTTCTTGGGTACCCAACCGGGCAAATCTAATTCGTCCGACACTATGGGCATTCCACGACCCGCAGGCTGTCCAAAGGTCGCATGATGATCCTCCTCAGGCAACGGTGGCGGCGGTAACGGTGGCGATGATCTAGACGATTGATGATGGTGAGGCAGTGTATTATGGTGGTGGGTAGTATGATGAGCGAGACTGTTATGGGGTAATGTGTTGGTCGAATGGGCCATTGAACTGTTCATCATATGTGCGCTGCTATGATGCGGCAGTGTGCTTGTGTGGTGGACACGTGATGTGTTGATGTGATCCAAGATATCCAATCCTGTCGTGTTGTTTGTAAGGGTCAGTGGAGAAGGCGGTGCTGTAAACAGACACAAATAATCATGAACTACTATAGCAATGTGTAGGCCTATTTGTGAAATCTGTAAATTAGCTTTTCAAGCAGGACTTGTGGAATATTATGCAAACCTAAGCAGGCCTAGGATCAATAAATAATATATTTTGAAAGTAATGTAGAATATGGAAATTTATTTTGAATACTTATAAAAATTCTGAATTTTATTTAAAATTTGTTATACTATCTGTAACAGTTCATCAAACTTATTAACATTTTGAGTACTACGAATGTACGCGGACGTTTGGCGCTAAACCTCCATAACACACTGCACATGTTCGGATATGTTTTGTATTTTTCTGTTCAAATAACGCTATCTATTATTTTTTGAAAGAAGCTGTATTTAGTGCTAAATTAAACGCTGTAAATTAATACTAGTAACTCTAAATTATTTATATAAATTATATCTGCTAGGATAAATACGATCAGTTTGAGTACAATTTTCTGCCAATCCTAATTTAACCCTTTTATTCGAGTACGCCGAAGCGTTTCGGAGTTCCTCCATTCTCGAAACCTACTTCAGTACTCACCGAAACTAAACTGGGCGCAGCTAAACTGAGGAGGGGCGAGGCTAAACTGTATATAAAGACGAATCCCAAACGGATGAATCCAGTACTGAAGTAGGTCTCGAGAACGGAGGAACTCCGAAACGCGTCGACGAACTCAAATATAAGGGTTAAGCTAGGATTGGCGGAGAATTGTACTCAAACTGACTAGTAACTCTATCTGTTATTTTTGTAAAGAAGCTGAATTTTGAAAACAAAATGTTACAGGTCATTGTTTACAAAAAATCCACGACTTCCACGCATGCAGTTTAGTTCGGTGTGCGTCTCTATAGTTAACCTCGTTTGTGACTTTATGTTTTGATTCCGTTTACACGTGTAATGGCTAATTGTCTTCGTGTAATGAATGATAGTGGAATCGAACTGTTCTTTACAAAATGCCGATCGGACATTGAAGATGAACTGTAAAGTGAAAGTTTGTTTTGTGCACAAGATAGCGATCTTTCGGCATCGGATACTAACGATGATGTTGCTTTGCATGAACTCTTTAGCAGCGTAAGTAGGCCAATAAAACATAGAAACACAAGTAAACCAATAGAATGTAAATAGAATAATGATCCCAGTTTCAAACAAAACTGCATCATTTCAGTGATGATGATTCTGGACTAAATCCAACCGTAGAAATAGACGAAAATTCTCCTCAAATGTATTATTTTTGGATAAGACGCTGATGCAATTTATAGTGGATGAAACAAATGTTTATTATTATTTTTCTGCAGTAAAAACTCAACTCTTGTGTTTTAGAAATGTTTTCCAAATTTACAATTCCACAAATTATGTTGACTATCTGATCCTTTTTAACTTTTTTACAAGAGGTGTGACAACGTTTATCATCTGAAACCGCAATAGCTTTCCAACACATAAGAGGATCGCTTGACGGACTTATAACAGGTTAATTTACTAACCTATAAAGATAAATTGTATATTCCGTTATATGACTGTGTATTTTATGTTTTGACACAAAAGATTGAAAGTAGTCTTGTTAATTTAAGAGTAGTTTAAGTTTCAATCAAAGAGTGATTTGAGTTGATCATCCGTTTATGAGATGTTGGCAAAAAAAATATTATTCCAGTTGGCACCTGACGCACAAAACCTATCGCCATACCACATTTATTTACACTAAAAACTAGTAATTCTTTTGCAAGAAAAAACTACCTGAAGTTAGTACTTACGTACAGATTAAGGCACAGGTTACTTACGTGGCATACTGTTATGATGGTCTAAAGTATTGTAAGAGTTAGGCGGTGGCGGAGGCGGTGGTGTCTGCGGTAGAGGATGCACCATGCCTATCTGTGGTGGCGGTGATGGTGCTGGTCCAGCAGCCGATGCCATTGGTAGAGTACTATAACCGACTCCAGTTCGCCGAGGATGACCAAGAGGATAGTTAGGAGCGTAATGGCTTGGCACCTGTTAGAAAAGATAGTATATTATATATCAAGACATTTAGTAATTATACAGAACTAGTTAGATTGTCTACTACATCAGGCTTAAGGGTCTTCCATACCTTGCGAAAAACAGCAAAAATATGCACTTCGTACTAACGTGTTTTGGACGCCGTTTTTCAACCTAAAAAGTTGTGGAACATCTTAAATTGTTCTTAAAGGCTATGTGCTTTTGTCTTATATCTCATAATTAAAAGAAATCGATGGCAACTCATTTTAATCGACGGTTCAACTGAGTAAAAATCGATTATTTTGAATGCATTTTTTGGGAGTTTTAAGCAATAATTTCCATATTGTAAGATAACACGTAAAAAATATACCTTAAAGTAGTTTCCAGATTATTAATTTATAAATAGAATCCAAAACACGTTATTACGAATGCATGTTTCTTTGATTTTGCGAGTCAGGCCTTTTTGTATTAAAATCATACGTACACTCGGGAGTTTTCTTTAAGGTAAAGAAGTGCCTTAAGAGATTTCCAACTTTTTCCCTCCTAGTGTTTCACAGTAAATATAAATTTTAAATCACGGATTACATTAACAAGGGAGAAAGTGTAAGAAAAATATCAGTAGTCTGTCCAAAATAATAATATTATTAATTAGCTTTTTATTGCCGAGTAATTTCTTGGTATATTTGTCTGAGAAGTTTTTGAAGAAAATTTAGAGCTATTACACTCGACCCAACATGAAACAAATATCATTAATTTATATAATTTAACTATGTATATGTTTTATTCCCGGATTTTGATAAGTTGTAGTATGTATGCTTTAAAATTGCAGATTTTTTGGTAAAAGGGTCCTAGTAGGATTCTTCAGTTTTTTTTTCGATCCGATTCAAAATGGCGGAGTTAGGCTGTTTAATCGTTTTTGGGTAAGGATTTGAGGAGTAAGTTTTTTCCCACCTTGACAAGTGATGGTAAATATGCTTCAAAATTGCGGAATTTTTGGTGAAAGGGCCCTTGTAGGATTTCCCAGATACGGATTTTTTTATTTTTCAGTTCGATGCAAAATGGCGGCCTATTTGATTCAACAAAAATGGTAAAGTTAGAGCTAGGAAATTTCATGATTTCTCCCACTCATAAGCCCGAGTACAATTTGTGAGTAAAATCATTCGAAAGGTAATTGAATTTACTATAATCGTTTGCAAAGGTATTTTTGGTACAGTTGTAACAAAGAACAAAATTCATAGCAATCGCCCGATAAAGGATTTTTTCATTATCCGTGTAGGGTAATTGCGCAATTTCTACCACTCATAAGCCCGAGTAAAATTTGTGAGTTATATCATTCGAAAGGCAATTCAATTTACTGTAAACCTGTGAAAAGGTATTTTTGGTACAGTTCTCGGGAAAAGGAACAAAATTCTTAGGAAGCTCCCGATAAATGGTTTGCCTGTTAAGAAAATTCGGCTAAAGTAATGCGGGAAAAGTGTTTGAACTGTGAAAAAATTAGGGTGGTTTTAGTGAACTGTATATTATTAAAAGGGATTTTCTGAACAATTGGATTTTAAATGTACCTATATCAAAACACATTCATCGGGTCGTAACTAATTGTATTAACTTAGAGACATAAGCAAATCAATTGTACGCTCAACGCAAAGTGTGGATTGAGTGAGAGAGGTGATGTTTTGCAGACCTGGCTGTTCTACTAAGCGGCTAAACTCTCTTCTAAACTGAATTTGAGTAATAGCACTGTAAAACCTATCTTCACAAAGACTTGGGATTTCATCCCTTTAAATGAATTATTTTGTATGAATTGAATGCTGGCGATTATCAACAACTCACAATTGCAAGAACAATGCAGAATATGTTAAAAAATTATGGCTATAAAAATTATCATAAGCGATGAAGCCTATTTTCATTTAAATTAATGTTCCGTAATCAAACATAACTATCGATACTGAATTTAAAAAATTATTTTAAGATGTATAAGAGATTATTAAACAGCCCTAAAGTCACCGTTTGTGTTGGAAAAATATTGCGAGCTCTGGTTATGGATTGCTTCGCTCGCAGAGTAAAATATCCTGTCGGCCTCGTGGATTTGAACCAGGTACTTTTATGGTATTTTACGTTTTGATAGATTTTGGGAGGACCAAATCAGGCTTAAAATGCAGCTATTAGAATGCGAACACATATATATGCTCTACATATATATATATATATATATATAAAATATTTAATGACACCACAAAACATGTTCTGGGTACCATGATCGGTGCTCATTTACTACTCCCGACCTTAGGGTCGCTGCAATAGCTCATCTTTCCTATGGAAATTCGCTAACAAACGAAATATCAAACCTAACTAAATTATCTGATCACCATGATAATAAATACACTTGATGCAAACTATCGGATTATGAAAGCTGATATCTTATCAGTATAAACAGGGATTAAGGTTATCCCGAATAGGCAATTGTATCGTCGACATCGTCTTTGGAAAACTGGATATTGTTAGAAAGTTGTAAGTCTAAAATTAGAAAATGGGTGTGTTATTTCAGAAATAGTTTTAGACTTCAAACATATTTGTTTTAAATAATTACATTACTTATTCTTCATTATTAAAACAAAACATTTATGTGAAATCATTAAGGTATCAATTTAGTTGTATTATTTTGTTAGCTAAGACATTGAGATTATTTTTACCTAACCTGATGTGTTAAACTGTCCTATTCCTGATCTATTTTACATCTCTAGTAATTTAAAGAGTCCAAAGTTTCAGCTGCTTGTTTGAAACGCTTAGATCAGCTGGTTGTTTGTTAAAACAGATTAATTTAATTACTACTAAACAAAATTGTATCGTTTAAATAACACTGATTGACAGACTAACATATACTTCTGAATGCTACTAACAGATTGACAGACTAACGTATACTTCTGAATTCTACTAACAAAAGTAAATTTGTTCTTTCCATATTTTAATAAACGGTACCAGATACCTGCCACATACTTTCTCCTAGTTGAAACTTTATACCTTTATACCTTCCCAAGAGTAGCATAGGAGGTGGTTATTTAGAATTACAAAAGTACAAAAATGTTACCATGGAAAATAATAGATGCATGTAACACACATCCATATTATATTATATTATTATTATTTAAGCTATTGGATCGATTTCGAACAAATTTGCACCAAACATGTTAATTAGGCCTGTATAGATGCACGAAAAAAGGTTTTGAAATTTTTTTTAAAAAAAACCCCCTTTTTGGCCAAAAAACCGCAAAAATCACTTATTATTATTACCTACACAAGAATTTTTAGAAAGATGCGGTTTTATTAAAATCGTTAGAGCCGTTATAAGAAATTTGGATTTTTCTCGATTTTTGGCCATTTTTGGAGGGGTAAAAGCCCTTAAAAATCAAAAATTTTAAAAAATGAAAAAAATGCCTGGTGATATTCCAGAACCACACCTACATATAAAATTTCATCAAAATCGGACGGTTGGTATGGTCTTCAGCTCTGTACACAACCTTACAGCCACACGGACAGACATAATCAAAAAACCACTTTTTTGGGTTCAGGGAGCACCAACACAGATAATTCCACTAAACGATTTTTTGGGCTTCAGGGAGCACCAAAATAGATAATTTAACTAAAAATTCAAATTCAAAAATTTGTACGAAAACAAGTAAAAAATGGGGTTAGGTAAAATATTGTACGTTACACGTGTTAACATCACTCAGGGGACTATACAACTCGGCTGTGCCTCGCTGTACAAACACCCCTTCGTATGAAGTAAAGAAGCAGTTTCATCACGTTTATTGTAAATATCTATTTAACTATGCTTTGTTTTCAAAAACTGAATTGACACTCAAAGAAGATAAATTTAAAAGCCAACCTGATATCTCACATCAACTAACATTATTTTGTAATTTCAAAATTGAAACAAGACTGTTCATTTTGAAAGTGTCTGTAACAAAAATGTGATTTCTTGTGTCTTTATTTTTAAAAGAATTGGTAAAATAAACAACTGTTGATGGGTTTTTTTTTATATTAAACATATCAATAACTAATGTGCTATTTTTATAGCTTCTTTTTAATTATCGACAATAAGGTATTTGGTATCTATATTATAACGATTACAACTTTAACAAATACACAGAGAAAGGCAATGAATAATAAATAAAATACATATATGCCTGGATTAACGCTAACTTAGAATTTATTTAAAGACAAAAATAGGAGGAAATCAACGTTGAAAACATTTATTTTAGGATTTTATATTCTACACAAATAATAAATTAGAGTTACAACCCAAAGAAAAGTTGTTGAAAATGTAAACTTGAAATAAAAATGTTTTTACTTTGTTCTTAAAAAGAAACTACTTAGCCTTACAAACAACAGCTAACTTGGTACATGCTGTTAGGGATTTTCACCAATGTAAATGTACAGAGTCTACAATTAACATTTTACTCAAAGACATGAAATAAATTTTGTAAAAAAATATCATATACTTAAATCACAGGAATATTTAAATCAACGATTTTAACCCCAAATATTTTAAATACAGTAGAGTTCCCCTATTCCGAACAGAGTTAAGAAAAAATACCGATTTTTTTAACATAAAAACAGGAGAAACTAAAAATATGTTTGTGAAAAAACTTACTTTTATTGTTATACAAATAAGTTAAATAGAGACATAAATTATATGAAAAAGTCTGAAACCAAATTAGAATGAAAGTTGGGTTTGTTAACTTCACGTTCTCCATCCGTTTTGCAAGAAGGAAACTACCGCAACAAGCGTCCAGTGAAAAGGATACCGGGAAAGAAGAAAGAAGGATTAGTTACAACAGTTAGGCAGTAGTAGTGTTGTTACCACCTGCCAGTTGCGTTCATCCGTTTTTCTCCTCCAATTTCGTTAACTCGAACAAATTTTATTTATTTCTCGTTCTTTTTTCAAGACGATGCGATACTAACGGACCGATTGCGGGATGAAAGTGTTCGAACGACCTATCCGTTCCTTTCCGTTTTTAGAAGAAAACAGAATCGTAACGCAACGGAAGGGAAAAAAACGGGTGGTGTAAACCTGCACTAATGTGAGGTCAAGAGCATTTGCCGCGTCTACGTGTGATACGAGTTCAGTTTGAGCGTTCACCTCCTCTTCGCTTGCCTCCGAGCCGATGAATGCTGTATAGAACTGACACTAGCAGATGTCCTCGCACTTAATTTACGCCTTAACAAGTCAATACGTTGATATTATTCATGAAATCCGCCTATTCCAAATTCCCGCTAAACCGAACAGTGTTCGGTCCCAATTAGTTTGGAATAGCGGGACTCTATTGTACAGTCATTAAGGTAAAAAATGCCTTAAAATTCAATTAAGCTTTCATTGAAAGTTGACCTATATTTGAAAATTAACTGAAGCTCAAACTTTTAGGATTCTATAGCCATAATTCACGCCAAGATAGTGACAATTTAAAATATAATTTTATGTTTGCTAGGTCCAAGTTGTTCTTCAGACAGTTAAGAATGAAATAAACAAAAACAATTGTAAAAATACATACATTTACAACTATTTCTAACCTCAAAGCCGATCATAAAGCATATATTATTACAACCTATATTAGTTTTATAACTTATTAAAAAAAACAACCAAGATCCAGGCATTATAAGAAGTTTGTTTTGATTGTAGTTGTAAACTTGTAAACATAACACCAAAGTATAATTTAGGCTAGGTTTTGTTAAAATAATACACATGATGAGCAAAATCAGCTGTTATATGTCTGAAGTGGGATTTATTGTCGACTGCTTCACAATAACGTAACATAATATGTTTTTGAAATTATAGTTATTTTACATGACCATGCAATATTATTTTGTTACTCATGTACGGTCATACATATGTAAACTCTTTTTTACAGGAGTTGATAAAAGTATTATTTCGTTTGGAACAACATGTGACACAAATCATATGTCTTTTGGTTGGTAAGAGAAATTTGAAATTCTGATTCATTACCGACCGAGTTTCTCAAATAATTCGACCACGCAGCTGAATCGCTGACGTGAGTTGAGCAAATTTTTAAAATAAGGTTTATAGGCCTATGTTTTAGGGTTTCAACCAACAATTTGGGAAATAGGTCTATTCACGACGGTGCTCAATAGCTGCTAAATGGTTCGCACGCCATTCCGCATATTGGGAGTATCTTCAACACACGCACACTAATCCCGCAGTGGAATCCACCACATGGCTTTGAACCGGGTACTTCTATGGTATTTTACGTTTTGATCGATTTTGGGGGAACCAAGCCAGCTATAAGGTCGCGTAAAAAAACAAAATGTGCACAATAGCATCCTACATTTATATTTGTGGAAAAACCGAAAAAAACAAATTCATTCTCGTAGGAAAAATCTCAAAACATAGTTACTTCCGGTCAAAAACCGTGCTTCCGGTTGGATTTTTTCGGCCAACGAACTCGTCCGAGCGACGTAGACAACCAACATGTGTACCAAATCTGAACCAAATCGGACTTAAAATGCGTTTGTTAGAGTGCGCACACATACATACATAAATATATACATATACATGATTTTTAATGACACCCCAAAATGTGTTCTGGGGACCATGATCGGTGCTCATTTGGGTTTTATAATCGACCTTGGGTTTTACCTTAAGGGCCACTGCAATAAGCTCATTTTTCCTATGGAAATTCGCTAATAATAAAACATAAGTTGAACATATCTGACTATAAGTATGTACATACTTAAAATAACCACGATAACTTACAGGAAATGAAGGATGACAAAACACAAGCACTAGTATAAGATCAATGATTACAGCAGTAGTTAAGACAATAAATAATTAAAGCAATCTTAGAAGTTGAGAGGTAAGATAGATAAAAGAGGTTCAAAAGTTAAACGAAATGGTAGTATAGACCAAAAAAGCATAAGTATATTAGTGTTCCAGGGTTAATAAATTGTTTTCCCTTATTTCCTTTATTTGTCTGTTAGTCTGTTTCCAAAAATAAAACACCACTGAGATAAGTAAACAAGGTTTCCAATGGATTCCGAATATTAAAAATGTTAAACCACATCAAACAAAATTCCATTCATTGTTAATATAATACAAGTATTATCACCTGCTTAACAATTCTCTCAATTTTTGGAACAGCACTGCCCTTAAGTCCTACCTGAGGAGGTGCGACTGCAGGCGGCGTCCTGTACTCGCGAGAGCCTTTACTCAAAGATCCGGTAGCTCTGATGACAGAAGGCGGTGTAGGAGGTTTAGTAGTCGGAGCAGGGCCTACGTGAGCGGCGATGTGAGGCGCAGAGATGTTGCTTATAGCGCCCAGTGATACGATGCTGCCTTGGCTGGAACCTCGGGCTTTGGAACGAGGAGTGTTGCTGCGTACGCCGTGGCCTATCTCGTCTAGAGCTGATCAAACAGATGTACAGATTTTAGTCATTATTTTATCTCAGAAATTGTTCAGATTCAATAATCAAAATTTATTTAAATATTTTAGCTATGGGATCTCAATTTCTAGTGTTATGGTTGACATTTTCTTATTCCCTATCAAACCGTTAGTACTACATTAATTAGCAGTTACTCTGTTCTCTGTACCGCAAACTATAGAGCCCAGAAGGATACAATTTGACAGGAACTTATTCTTTAACTCAAAGTGCTGCATCAATTTTTGTTTTGATTATCGATAAATTATTTAAACTATATTTTCCCATTAAAATTACATGGGCCGCATGAGCATATAAAATAGCTATCTTTTTAAAATACGAAGTTACTTTATTAAGGGTCGGCTCTAGCTGTCGGCCATGTTGGTTGACACTCCATAAGACCAATGTTAAATTAAAATCCAAATTTTTCCTTTATTTTTGATCAGATAGTTATGAACGATATGTCATTTTAAAGCTATGGCCAATACGCATGCAAATGGCTTTTCCAAAATTAAGAAAAAAATTTTGTTTAATATTTATTAACAATTTAAAAAATTGATTTTTAATATTTTTTTATCTTGTCACTATTAATTATAGCGAAAAAGTACCAAGCCATTCGCATGAAAAATTTCATCCCCAAGAGTTTGGTATTTTTTTTAAAACGCTATTTGAACAATTGCGGGTTTTAAATGGATTCAGGCTGAGCAATGTCCGTGTAACCTACCGCCGCTATAGGGTGACTTTAAATATTTTTTTACGTTGTAACTATTAATTATAGCGAAAAATTACCAAGCCATTCGGATGAAGAATTTTGTCCCCAAGAGTTTGGTATTTTAAAAAAAACGCTATTTGAACAATTGCGGGTTTTAAATGGATTTAGGATGAGCAATGTCCGCGTAACCTACCGCCGCTACGCTGGAGTCGCAGGTTGCTTTCTGTTTTACTAGAGCCGACCCTTAAATATACAAATAATCAGCTACAAATGATGAATACTAGTTGAAACATGTAAATAGGTATAATACTACAATAAAAATTATCAATGTTCCCAAGTGTTTCAACTGAAGTTTTCCTAACACATTTAAACAATCATAAGCCTTATTTTTTGAAGATTTAACCTTCCAAGTGCTGAGGTCTCGATCGAGACTTATTAAACACGGCTTTACTAAAATCGATATAAAACCACTAAGTGTTAGCTTATTGGCCTAATTCTTACATAGTATTTCTTAGAAAGTGTTCCTCTATGCTCAGAACACAGGAACATGTTACTCTGTGCACACAACACAGATAGAACAATATTCTAATCTACTAGTAAAACTCAACTGTCTTCAGTGCATCAGTTGCATTATTTACGATCAGTATCTCTGCTTAGTATTTATGTTATTAATGTTTTAGTGTAATTATTTCACAGTTTCTTTTATTTATTTATGTTTAAGTTTTTTTAGTTCATTATGAAAAGTTGTGAGTGATATTCGGGATTCTAGTGACATGATTCGCGGGTGTTTGAGTGAGTGTGAATTTTGGATGGTGTATAAGATATGAATTTTGAAAATTTCTTTTTTGTGAATTAAAATAAGGTACTAATGTTACACATTTCTGGTTTCATAATAAAATTTTGCTTATTTTGCAGTTAACAGAAATTTGATTCTGAAGTTCTAATTGTTGAGTGTATGAACGGTAAATTATAAAAAATGTCTTTTTCAAAAACAAGCTGTAGGATTTTTATTGTCAAAATGTAAATTTTAAACAAATCATGTTGTAGTAAGTCTTTTTCTGTAAACATTGATTTATAAAATGATACATTTCATGTAAAAAGTATAGCTAGAATACATTTTTGTTTGAATGCCTTCTCTTAGCCTTAAATAGACTCACTGAGGAAATTTTAATCAGCACTTGGAGGGTTAAGAAGTTATGACCAGTTTTAGAAACACTGGCCAACAGCTACAGTAAGATAATAGAGCACATTTATAACAATGATTAAGTTCAATAATTCAACAAAAACCATAATATGCACCATAGATATACTAGCGACATTAAAGTTTTAAATCAGAGGACAGTGTGACAAATCAATAATTTTGTCAAATACTTAAAAAACATAAATCCTTCATTAAAATTTAACTGATATAGAAAGAAATAACAGCATCAACTAGATGTACCTTAACAAAAACAAAGTCTGAAGTAAATCGCCTGTTCAAAATCTACAGAAAGCCAACTCATACCGATCCGCAATACAGGTCATTGCTAATCGCCCAATATCATATTAAAACATTTAAAAAAATGTCTTTCACAGATTATATAGTTTAACCAGACAGAAACACATTTTCAACTACTATACTTGAAAGCTTTAGTTCCTTGCTTCGAATCCCGATGAAGACACCAGATGGTTGTCTAGTAGGAAAAGAAATCCTTTTGCTTTAATAAATCTTCTTTAACCCTTTTCAGGTCAGGAAAAAATTACGATCCTAAAAAGATCAGTGATTAAACAGAACTTGTATGCTAAAAAAGGCCAGGATGAAATGGTAGATTTGTCATGATGTTGTAAAAAATGTGTAACTAATCTAAAAATATTAGTAGAGTTGAACTTTTTTTATTGGTAACAATATGTACTGTACATGTAATTAAAAAAGAAACCTATTAAAAAAAAAATATTATATTATTTTTGGGATTAATTGGTTTATTATTTTTATTTTATTTTGGAGTCAAATAGATATAACTAAAAAAACTATTGTAGGGTTTATATAGTTATTTTCTAATACGTTTGTGTATTCTGTACAAATACTGAAAATTTCAAGAGAATATTCACGCAAATTTTAATTAAGTAAATAATAACAAGCCGTTATATCGACACCTGGCCGTCAAAGGGTTAAATAAAAGTGTTGGGAAATGTGAAAACAGTCTTAGACGATTTAAAATTATTATTTTCCAACCAACAAAAGTGAAATATTCAGGTTTTTATTAAAAATTCCAATTCCAAATTCTACTTATTTTTAGAAGATTATACAATTTATAAAAAATAGAACCTGTAGTTTTCTGTAATATTAACAGTGAAATTTGTATACTTTTAGAAAACTAGTACACATTGGTAAAGGTATCTCTTATCATAAACAGATGTCTTTAAACATAAATATACAACAGTACTCTTATCTTTTTGCTGATAAGAAATATATGTAGTCAAATGATAAACAAGATAGGAGAAATAAAATTGCACATGCCAGGTAAGCTGTAAATAGACAAACAGAAAATAATTGATTGGGAAGGTATATATTTTCCTATTGATTCTCTATTTGTGAATTCACGCATAATCTAAGTTTTTAATTGTAAAGTAAATCTGAAATTCTATTTGAAATTCCAGACGGTTGTTAGTAAATTAATGAAAATCAGTTTGTGATTGTGTTGGTGGCGGATCAGCTGTTTATAGTTCCTTGTGACAGAAATGTGTTTTTTAGGTTGTGAGATTTATTTATTGTATTGTTTTTATAATATAAAGTAAATACGGATATCAAGATATCAAAAATAAAAGTGAGTATACTGAAGGAAACCGTACGGTAAAAAATTAGTGAAATCATTTACTATACTGATATTCATTGTGTTTAATCAACTCAATGAAGCCTACAACTCAATACTAAACAACTCAAATTCTTCAATACGCAAATAATTTAAAAAACTTAATAAATCAAAGTTTATAGTTTTATTCAAATTCGGGAGTAAATTTACTTTACGTTACAAAGCTGATATGTTTACAAACTACAACCTTTTTTTGTGAGAAACACATTGTACTATTGAATGGTAAACATACTACTGTGACTAGAGACAGTCAGTTAAAACTTAAGGCTACTTTTTTAATATTTTTCAACAGTTGAAAATACAATAATGCAGCGAATACCTTTGGGCTCTTATTATACACATCGGATTGATTCGTATATCGAATAATGAACATCGATTATCCCTAGTTTGTAGTTTGATGTAAACTACTGTAAAAATTAAGGGTGAATCCACACTGCATCGAACAAAACAGCCTGAGTTAGTTTGAAACTGACTCAGGCTGTTTGACGCAAACCAAGGGGACGGAATTAGCACGGTAGTAGAGGAAACACGTTCACACTGGCACGGTCAAACGTTTTATTTGCCTCAGTCGTACCCAGTCACGCCTGGTGATGTTTGAAGAACCCCGGTTGGAAGCAAACATTTTACTATTAAAGGATGTAAAAATCTTTCTTCTTCTAATTCTAGCCTGTATTTAACAGTATTTTATATACATAATTATTATTTACTATGTGTGTTTTACAAGGCGAAACTAATGTTTAAAGTTAAATTTTAATCTTTCAATTGCCGTTTATTATTAGTTTGTTTTTTATACAAATATTTACTGTTTCCATACATTTAATGTTATTGTAATAAAGGAGTACGTAGAATTAATTATAACATCAAAGCTAAGATGGTAAACACAGTTAAATGTCTATTCATTGCAATACATTCAATAAACATAAAATGTTGATTCATCACATCAGTCTAGGCCTAACCTAAAATTATTGTGTGTACGTTTAATTTATTTTACCTGCCTTAACGGCAACATACATACAATAATTTTAGGTTAGGCCTAAGACTTAAAATTACTCTCTAGTCCGTAATGTTAGAAGCCGTGGTAAATTTTACGGTTTCATTTAAATAATTTACAAAATATGTTGGTAATTAAAAATGTAATAGTAGGCTACTTGATAAATGACGTGTTTTACTAATAGCCGAAACAGCCGTCGTACTACGGCAGTAAAATAGGATATTGTAAGACAGTAGGTAACAGCATTTATTTATTAAATCAATATTCGGAATGTAATTATAAAACTTAGCTTTATAATGTCGCAGTTCAAATAACAATGATTTAATAGTATCATTATCATTATAACTTCTTCTTTTGTTGTACGGATGCACCCAAAACTCATCATCGGTCATAACGGTAATATTATATACTATTTGATATCATACACTTTAAAAATGGGAGAGACATATTTACAAGTAAATGCCTGGGAACTTTGAGTGAACTGTTTGTTTCAATGTGGGTTGGGAATGATTCAGTCAAACTGAAACATTTTGTTTCGGTTTGCTTCAATTAAATTGTTTGGCACAGTGTGGTTTCAGCCTAAGTTTTTATGTATAAAAGAATTTTATAAAGTGAAAATTTGGTATGTTCCTGTTTTGGCATACATGTTTTATTAAGTGATGTTAGTTGTTCATAAAACAAGAATAGCGGAATCATGCAATCATGTTTATTTACATTCGCATGCGGAGCTCAATATCATTGAAAAGATAAGTTTATTATTTCCCGAATTAAAAAAGTTTGAATTGAGTAAGTTAAGTTACAAGTGTTTTTTTTTTCTAATTAATTATACATTAAATGTTAAAGTTTGCATTTATTTAAAGTGTTTAAAAATAGAATTGTACATTACAATTAAGTATTTGCTACGCGTACGTTGGCACCTTGACGCAATATGGCGAGGTGTACTAATGTAAACTTTAGGCCAAATTCATTACATAAAATGTCTCCATAAGTCAAAGTTTTAACATTGATCCTCGTTTAGTTGAAGGGACTGTGCAAGATGTATAATGTAAATGAGTCATCTTCGTGAGCTATTGTCATCTTTTAGTTCACTGTACAGCAGAAACTTGATTCGCATTTTCAGTGCTGTGATGGAGCACACTCGATGCATGTATTTCACATCGATATTGCTGCAGTCGAGCATTCATGATCTTAATTTTCTGCAGGTATCACCCACAACGAAACTGGATTGACTTGATTAGTGCTGTGTATTGTCGTCTAATTATTAAACTTCATCGAATATATGTTAAATTGACTTGACTATAGACCCGTGCTGATGGATGCCAAAAAACGGGAGAAAATATGAACAACATGAGACCTACTGGAAGAGGAGCAAAATATTGTTCGAATGACAGGAAAAATAATTTGGAGTCGACAAAATGGAGAAGGGTGAATTTTTAGGGGTTGAAAGTGGTATTTCACGGTTTTTCACAATTTGCAACAAAAGTTGACCTCCTATTGAAAAACGATAAATGGCAAAATTGTTGATAATAAAAAGACCTACATCTTTTGTATCTAACATTTTCCCACATAACCTCAAATTTTCCGGGAAAATTGACAAACCAATTTTTCAGTTTTGAATTTTTTTCTTGCGCAAAAATTAATTTTTTTTCACAAAATTTGGTGGAAATATAACGTATTATGTTTCAAGTAAGCTGTAATTTTTTTGTAGCGAAATCAAATTTTTCCATTTTTTTTCAACAATTTCCGAAAAAACGACCTCATTTTAACTGAAAAGTTTTACCGGTAAAATTCGTCTTTTCAAGCTCACCAGCCGTCACATTTTCCGTTGAAGCATCTAGTTTCAGATTATGTAATAAAAGAGAAGCACTACTATGGAAAATTTTTCCAGAAAACGCAACAAAATGAAAAAACAAATTTTCAAAAATCAATTTTTTTAATTTTTGCTCTAAACTCATATTTATTTACTAAAATTATTGAAATTAACAATTGAAACCTTTTGAGAATATTAATTTCATGTTACCTTAATAGGTACAAGGAATAAACAAGGATATAAATTAGCATTTAATTATGATAGAAGGGCGAAATGAGTTGAATTTTTGGGGGTAAAATTGGTTTCTCATGATTTGCAACAAACATTAACTTCCTACAAAAAAAGTTAAAGCAAAAAGTTGTGGGCAATAAAAAGATCTACAACTTTTGTGCTTAACATTTTCCCACATAACCTCAAATTTTCCAAGAAAATTAGAAAACCCGTTTTAATTTCGTTTTAATTTTTTTCTTGTGTAAAAATTGTATGTTTTTCACAAAATTTAGTGGAAATAGACCTTTTTATGTTCTGAATTAGAAGTTTTTTTTTGCAGTTTAAAGAAGTTTTTTCATTACATTCAAATCACGTTTATTACGTAGAAAACTGTTTATTACAAAAACGTATTATTATATAGTATTAGCTGACCCGTACGGCGTTGCCCGTGGTGGTTGGTATTTTCAGTCTTTTTAACGTAATTGTAATCTTTTTAAGTGTTCAGTCAGTGAGTGGTATTTGGCTTTTATATATATAGATCTTAAATAATAAAAGCACTATTATCATAATAATAAAAGATCTGAAATTATGATTTTAGTAACTTTGATCCCACCAAACCGCCCCTAAAATTTCGAATTTTTTCAAACTCTTTCTTAGTGAGGCCCTAGAGGAAGCTACATACCAAATTTCATTTCAATCCGTTCGGTAGTTTTTGAGAAATCGTGATGAGTGAGTGAGTGAATGGTATTTCGCTTTTATATATATAGATTTACATTAAAATTTAATGAAAAAATAAACGTTCGAAAAAGTTAACTGAGAAAGATAATTAATAATGCAAACGAAAATTAATTTTCTAAACACAATCAAGTCGCTAGCTTTGGCCTCTTCGATGGCTGCTCATTATCGGATGCTTCATTATCTGATTCGGCATCTGTTGAATCTTCAAGCTTTTCATCGTCTTCGGCATGGTAACAAATTAACTGCAACAAATTGCGGCTGGCAGAGGCATCAAAATGAAGTCATGCCAAAAATGACTGATAAAGATTTGATATCTAAAGTATTACTTAAAAGTATTTGCTTGCTGCAATTAATTGTGAAATTAAATAATTGTAACACTAAAGATGTGGCTGTCGCAAACATGGCTTGAGATGCACAAATTTATGTACAAAGTGTCAAGGTTCTGAAATTTGTCATAATATTAAAAAAATTATGTATGAAGATGTAAGTGATTCAGAAGACACCACACACGAAGAACTGACAAATACTAGGCAAAATACTGAACGCTGTAACAACATTCCCCTCTTTTGATAGAACACTGTACAACAGGGTTTTTTTTTATAACTGTTTTTATAGTTTGGATCACGTTTTGGTCCGTAGGTTGGAGTAACGGAGGTTGGGGGGCAAATATAAAGCAATGATTTTACCATCCTTGGATTTTAAATCGTCCTCGTCAGGATGTCCAGGACAATTGTCAAGAACTATAAGGGCTTTTTGAGGCAATTTCTGTTTTTTCAAAAACTTGTTCACCGATGGAACAAAAGTTTTATGAAACCATTCCGAGAAAAGAGTTTTCGTCATCCATCCCCTGGCTGCCGGTGTAAGAAACCGGCAACTGTACGTTTTTGAAAGCCCTTGGCTTTTTGGCTTTACCAATGACCAGCAATTCTAATTTCTGCGTGCCACTAGCATTACAACACAGCATAAAAGTTATTCTTATCTTTTGCCAACTTGCGACCTGGGGCACTAGCTTCCTCCCTATGGACAAAGGGTTTTTTCGGCAAAAGACGCCAGAACAGACCACACTCGTCTGCATTGATCTGGGCCTAATTCCATTTCTTTGACGGTTTCTTTAAATTTTATAACAAAAGGCTCTGCAGCCTCTACATTACTTGAAAGTTTTTCTCCAGTTAAAGTTAACAATCGAATTATAAATCCTTTTGAATTTATCTAACCACCCCAACACTTTGCACGGAAGTCGTCCTTTTTCATAATTTTTTTATAAAATATTTTTGCCTTTTCCATGATAATATCACCTGAAGTAGGTGTGTGACGGCTCCTTTCTTGCATGAACCACGCATAAACACGCCCATTCCTTAGACAAATTAACCAACTTCTCACCCTTTTCCAACCGTTTTAAAATTGCATATTTTTTATCTAAAGTCAGCGTAACA